>MU226247.1:247130-259204 GCA_018584345.1 Thuja plicata
AATAGACATGTCCCTTGAAAAGAATAGACATGTCTTCTTGTCTTTGCCTTGTATAAAACCAAGAGATCGATGCATTTGGAAAACATAGAAAGACAATACAATAATGCCATTACATTTGCAATCGATCGTAAAAGTTAACACATCTCCAGCAAATTAAGGCTGCAATAAAATTTTACTTGAATAATTATAAGATACTAAGGACTCGTAGTCTTTTAGGTTCGCTACCGATCGCAATTGTTAGCTCAGAATCAACTGATTTTTTCTACTCCTAAATCTCTTGAAACTATCCTTATATACAAATGCTTATTTCAAATTTTGGCAAAGGGGACGACGTTTGCATATGATAAAAACTAATATTTGGCGAACCCCATGTAATTCCAAGTAATTGAGTAGGCGAATAGGGTGGGAATTTGGGACACGGTGAATTACAATGCATGGCGAATTGGGTCCTAGTGCAAATAAAATTTTAACTTGGGATAATGGGACTTTGGTGAATGGCGATCCTTGATAAATACCCCTTCCTTAATCCATGGCGAATAATAGTAAATATACAATAGATAAATGGGCGAACAACCCCACTACCGTAGTGAAATTATATGCAAATAGTGGCAAACAACCCGACCAATTAATGTGTTTTTTTATAAAATTTGGGCGAACCGGTCAAATAGTACACTATGCATTTTTTTGCCAAATTCTATACGCCTGATGGATATATTCGCCAATTGGCGAAGAATCGCCACTAAAAAAATCCCTGACTGGATCCTTTCCCCTATTTACTCAAGTCACCCCGTATGGAAGTTGGTTTCTTTCCTATTTAAAAACCACCCCCTCCAAAAACTGTTGTCCCTTCTTTCTCCATTCACATCCAAAAACCTTTCATTTAAAAACAAACAAAAATACAAAATTAAAAAAAATTTCTTCAGGGAAAGGGACACTAGAGAATCGGGGACCAATACCCGTTCACTTTTTGCTATAGTGACCCTCTAAAATAAAATATACTTGCAAGACAACACATGCACATAATTAACTCAAAAAATAATTATTTGACCCTTAATACATGTTCTATCATTACTAAATAGTTAATCAAAAAAATCAAATAAAAATTCACCACTACTAGTCCTTGTGTGATTAACATACATATCATGTTGCACAAATAAAGTCACTTTATTATTATTTTTAAATGTATATGTTTACAATAACCACTTTATGCAAGTGATTCTTCTGTACAAATAAATTCAAATTACAAATACAAATGAGCAGTTATTGGTCCCACATTTGACAATATAAAAAACATAAAAGAACTTTATAAGCTATCATATGCACTTTCTCCCAAACTTTTTTTCATTTGTAAATGTAAATTAACTCCATCTACAAACAGTACCGGCATTGTCAACAATTGGTGTAAGGTTCCCTAATAGAGAAAAAAAACAATAAAATAAAGTTAAAAGAGAAAATCCAAAGAAAATCAGTATTAAATTGGATATGTAAGTATGAAATGGCCAAATGTCTACAAGCAATAACAATTCAGCTACACATTTTCTAATTAAGTATGAAATGACCGAATGTTTCCCACCAATATTCAAATTTGAAAATCAACTACCACAAATGAATGCAATCACGTTGTCAGAATTAAAATTAATTTATATAAGGAATTGTCAACTTTATTTTCATTACCGCAAATACTACCATTCTCTCTACTTTGTCTGAATATTCTTTGCACAGTTCGGAGGTGTAGGAGGAATTTTATGTACCCTCACCATTAAAGAGATATTATTCAGGTTGGTTTTACTAATTAGAACTGTTTTCATTTGATGAAATAAATAAATTATTTTGTAAATTTACTGTTTTATATAAAGTTTATGTAATCTTGAGGTCTAAAACATTTATATTGTTTGTAGTGCTTGTAAGTATTTGCATCAATTATGTCATTCTACAAAGTAGTTTACTATTGTCTATGAATTTATTTTGTATTTATATGTTTACTTTTTTGTATATATTTATTCATAGGTTCCAAATACAAAAATTGCAACCTCATTCATTTTATTACCATTTAAATCTGAATAACATCATCAATAAACATTTTTTAATCATATATTAGTTACCTCCTCCATCATCTGTTTCTGTTTTATCCCATGTATCTTGGTTTCTTATGTCATCATTTTTTCAGATGCTTTCCATTTGATTAAAATTTGTACTAATAATATGTATATATAATTATGTATACATATATATTAAGGGTTTCATTTTGTTGTTAAATGATTATCCGTATGCATAAAGGGTTGCAATAAAATGATGAATTATGCTTTTGTGTTCCTGCATTTTGGTATATTTTGTCATCATTAGTTCAAATGTGTTCTATTTCCTTAAAATGTATACATGCATATACATACATACATACATATGTATGTATATGTATATTGTATACCAAACTACATAACGATGATAATGTAGCCATGTAGCAGTTAATAATACATGGAAAGGGGCCCAAACACATCCACTACGATATCACCTGTTAGACACAACGCACCTTCTCGATACTTGACCCTATTTAGAATTGAAACTGCATATCTTGTTCATATAGGAATACTAGAATTCTTACATCATGAAGATATTTTGTTGATGCAAGATTACTAGTATTGATAGTGGAAAACACATCCTCTTACAGGTAGGAATAGTAGACATATTTAATGTATACGTACTTATATAGGCATACATATTAGAGAGCATTGAAAGAAACCCTACAATTATTGATGATGTGATTGAGCCTTATTAACAACACCTAAAAATAAATAAATAAAAATTGGACAGTGACCATGAACACAAAAATTGCAATCAAATTCCCATATAATAGAAAGGATTTGAATGACATCCAATTGGTAAGGGTGGTGCAAGATTACTAGTGTTGATAGTGGAAAACACATACTGATCAAAATGTAGCAATGTATACTGCATACATACATATGTATGCACATGTAGCCTTCTATACTACATAGATACATACATAAATATAACAACAGCCATGTATACTGCATATATACGTGAGAGATTCACCTTCCACCCTTTCCCAATGAAAAACTAAAACATGTGAATGGACCCATATGCATAAACACTTGCAATTAGGTGATTTTTAATATTGAAATTGTACTTTCTCACTAATAATATATAAACATAATTATGTACATATAGATAAATATAAATACATATATACATAATTATGTATACATATACACAATCCTTGAACACTAAAATGGAATATTTTATGTCTTTTACACAATGTTTTCCCTCTTCTCTGACCATTTTCCATCGTGTACACTCTGCAACTAGAAGCATAAACAATCTGCAAGCGTTTGGGCTCTGGTCTACAAACTCTAGGTAATGTTATACCCGTCAAGCATGCTTCCTTTCTTGTATGTACAATAATGGAATTAAACAATGATTGTCTCGGTGTCTTCTATTTCCTTTAAATGTTTATTATTTTGCAAATGTCGTTGAGGTTTTCAGTTTTCTATGAAATGATTATTGAGTGTAACTTGATTGTCCTCATGCAGGTTAACTAAGAAAAATGACACGAGGTAAAGGTAAGGGTGGAGGTAGAGGTAGAGGTAGAGGTAGAGGTAGAGGTAGAAAGGGTATGACATTAGAAGGAAGTCAGAGTCCTAAAGAGAATGAGGTAGGAGGAAGAGGTGGAGGTAGAGGTAGAGGTAGAGTTAGAGTGGCTCATGGAGTATACTTGGTAGATCTAGTGGATAGAATTCAGAATGAAGAAAGTAATCTTTCTGATCAGAGCCAAGAAACAAACATTGCATGTGAGAATGAGCCTATTGTGCAGGTAGAGCCTGTTGTTGAACATGCTAAACTTTTTAGTCACTCAAAGCGAAGAGGAAAATTGATGCAGGAGCATCATATGCTTCTCAGAGGCACATTGGAGGTCCAAGTCATCACAGAGGTCATGGAGCATCTCCTGAGATCAATTGGTCAATTCTACAACCAATTATGGCATTTGCAAGCACAAAAAGTTATAAGTTTGTATGATGTCTTGATTGATTGTAATGTTGAAAAGATGTAATTGATCCATGGAATAGTATCTAGAGGTTGTCTAGGGTAGAGAAGTCATTTGATAGGGTCTAGTATGATGTCATAATTATATCAAGTCCTTTCATAAGTTGAAACATTCAATAAGTCCTTTAAAACATAGTTTATTGTTTTAGAAAATTCAAATATTTGAATGTAACGGTTATAAAGGCATTTAGGAGGGAAACTCTATAATTTGAATTTGGTTAAGAGTTAGCAAATGTAATCAGTTGGAGTCGGTTGGGAGGAATTTTAACTACCTCCTGGAGTTATAAATGTGCTTGGTACGGCCCTGTACAGAGGGCAGGTACGGACTGTTTCAGAATTTTAAATAAAAAGTTTGGATTTTAATTGTATTTTAAGGTTCTTTGGAGTTTCTGAATTCTTTCTATTATTCTAATGCATTGAGACATCTCCTAAGATCTGTAAGGAAGTTTATGACTAAAATTTTGATTTCAATTTGAAGATTCATTCATCTAACTTGTTGACTGTTGACTGTAGTAGTCCCTTTTATAAGCAGTTTGATAGTTTTCTTTATTTAATCATGGTCATTCCATGAAATGTCTTCTCTTTCTTCATGGAATGGCAACTCTCTAACTTGTACAGATGATTCTAAACCTTTAATGACAATCTAACTTCAATTATTGGTGGCCACCAAGCATTTAAAAGGTGAAAATAAGAGGAAAAGTGAGGGGACAGTCATATAGAGAAAGATTTTCCTTAAGGAGGGAAGTGTTTGAGTTTTGATTCATGGTTATGATGTTGAAACATTGATGTTTGCACTTGGAATTAGTCAAAGAAGTCGTTGCACATGTGAGATTGGTGATGCCTTAGGAACAAGGGTTTGTAAGGGGTGAATTGGGGCTTTTGGGGTTAGGAAACCCATAGAGTCAAATTGAGTGGGGATTTATCTAATTGAAGACATTTTAGAAGCCTATGCAAGCTTTGGAGTCCATACATTGAGTACTTCTATAAGTTGCTTTGTAAATGCATCATTGCTTCAATTGTTGAAAACAGGGTCACTGTGAAGAATCTTTGCTATTTGCCAAAGGAAGCTTATCTAATTTTTTTATATGTGTTGTGCAAGGATAGAGAGTGTTTGAAACTGTGATTTATTCCGGGGGTCTTTTGGTAAAAACAAAAGTTATACATCTTTTTGTCTTGCTGCTGTCACAGAGTTACAATTTTGCATTGACAACATTTGGCTACATTGTGCATTTTGGCCTAAAAGGTGCTGAAACTGAAAAGTGTTGATTGGAACATGTCATACATGCTAAAACAAACCTATTGAAGCCTTGAAACCTCCTAGAGTTTACTATTTGTGGATTTTGCATATCAGGACCTAGAAGGGTCACTTGGAACACATTTACACTTTTGCTCATTTTGGGTTGTTTCTTGGTTCACCACCCTTCCCTCTGCATCAAAAATGGACCAAACATGACATGAAACAAGAAATTGTCTGTGTAGAAGAGCAGGGGATGTCAGTTAGAGTTATAGCAATCAAGTTTGGTATTCTCAATACTAGTTTGAGGTCATGGCTAACAGGGGTGACAAAAACCACAATTTGTGGACCACATACCATTTTATCTGAAGAGGAGGCTATAATTATACAATGGTGCAAGGAAATGACATAAATGGGTACGGTCTACTCATCAATCAACTACAAATAACAGTTACCCAAGTTTGTGGGAATAGGTCGAACTCATTCAATAATGGTGTGTCGAGGAAATCCCGGTGGGCTAGTTTTTGTCATAGGAGCCCTGATTTGGATATAAAAATAGATGGAGTGGACAACAATTGAGAAATTATGGTATGACCTTCTATTTTGTCCTCATTCTATGACAACTTGGAGAAAATATACAATTTGAACCACTATGGAACTAGTAGAATTTGGGATTGTGATGAGACTGATGTTCAAGCTGACACGAACTGTGGAATGAAGTTATTGCTAGATTGGGGCAGAGATGTGTACACCACTTAATATCAAAAAGTAGAGAGTGGATCATAGTTTTGTCTTGTGTTAGTACATCTAGAATGACTATTCTTGGTTTTTACTTATTCAAAGAGAAAAGGTACATAAAAAATTACATTGCAAATTGTGAGGCCAGTGCATGCATGACATGTCAAGAGCATGCATGGAAGAAAAAGGAATTGTTTCTTAACTAGTTACAGCATTTTGCAGCATCCATTCCTGGAGGGGTTTCACCCCCTAATAGGGTGCTTCTTATCTTTGATGGTTATGGCAACCATGTGGCATTCAAAATAATAGAAGAAGACAAGCGCTTAGGAATTGACTTGCTAACACTGCCTTCTCATACGAGCCATAGAATACAACCATTGGATGTTAGTGTTTTATCTATGTAGACACCTAAATTTGATCATTAAATATTTGATCAAACTAAATTGTACTAACCCTTCTTCTAAAGCCATCATATTAATTAAATAATTCATCTATTTAATTAATCTCCCATTTTTCCTATATTCCTCCTAGGTAAATTAATTAATTTGATTTTCCTATAGTATGATCTATCTGAATTAAATAAATGCATTCATGTGTTTATTTAAATCCCATTTTCTCTATTTTCAATTTAAAATTATTCAAAAATCTTGTTTCCCCTCACCCACTTGGACAATCCTAAAAAGACCACTTACATCTTAACTCTTTATTTAATTAAGTAAATAATTTTATTTACTTATTTAATCCCTTTTCTCCCACTTGGAATTAAATATTGCATTTAATTCTATTTAATCACATGGCTCCTAACTTTAACCCTCACCTAACCTCACTTCCCTAACCTAACTCATCCTTGTAACTCAACACAATCCACTTGCACACACTAATCCTCACTTAATTAAGTAAATACCCTTAATTAATTTCTCCACTCATTCTCTCTCCTCCCATCACATCCTCCTAAATATCTCACTTACCCACTAATTAATCATAATTTCCCACCTAATCATTTCCATAATCCTAATCAAATGTATTAGCAAACCCAAGTCAACTCTCTTGTCATATCAATTTCAATCCCCAACCACATGTGTAGTACCCACATGGGTCTCTTACACTCTTGTCCCCTCCAAAGAAATATTTAATTCCTTTTTCACATCCCTCCAAGCCTCTTCACATTCTCTAAAATCCCTTCACACTCCCCAAAATGGTCACATTCTCCAATTCTTCTCCAACCCCCAATGCCCTCTCAATTCTTCTCGTATTGTGACACTTGTCACAAGGCTATGAGATTGAAGAAGCACAATCCATGTGATTCTCCCCAAACGCATCTTGACTCTTTCTCAAGTTTGCATCTCAACCGTCCATTTCACCTCCTCTTTGCCTATAAATTGAAAGTTCTTTTCCTTCATTTTCATCCATTCTTGATGCATTGTTATAACGTCATTTTCATCCCAAAATCATAGCACCCATACTATCGTAATGCATAAATCATCTCAAATCCATGAAGCTTGAGCATCCTCATCTTGTGAGCACACATCCATTCTCTTGGCCAAATCCCTACATCAAGGAGGCTTTTGGGTTTCGCTTATATGGTTTGCATTTCCTTTTATTTTATGTCTTCTTTTCCTTATGTCATATATTTCTTAAAATTTGTGTTTTGATTGTTTTATTAACTTATTGCATTCCTTTAAACACTTTTTATTTCACACACTCTCCTTTCAAAAATTGCTTCAAACAGCAAAGAAGTACATGAATGTCAAATAACCCCCACATAGAAATTGGCTAAGAAGAATTAGCAACTCTTGCAAGTCATGCATTCAAGAAAGAAATGAAAAGAGGGAACATTATGAGTGGGTTATGTAGTTTGGCCACTAAATAGGTCTATACTGCAGAACAATATGAGGCCAAGTGAGGTATTTCATGTTGACGAAGTGCAAACTACTGGAATGGAGGATGATGTAGCCACATTAGAGACTGAACTAGACCACATTGCAATAGAGGTAGGTGATGGAGGAGGTAACTGTGATATGATGAAAAAATGTTTATTGATGTTGTGACTCTGATTTAAATGGTAATAAAATGAGTGAGGCTGCAGTTTATGTATTTGGAACCTACGAATAAATATATACAAAAAAGTAAACATATAAATACAAAATAACTTCATAGACAATAGTAAACTACTTTGATGAATCACATAATTGATGCAAATACTTATAGGCACTATAAATACTATAAATATTTTAGATCGTAAGATTACATAAACTTGATAGAAAACAATAAATTTATAAAATTTTAATCTATTTCATCAAATGAAAATGGTTCAAATTACAGATGACAGAAGAAACCAAGATGCATGAGTTAAAACGGAAGCACACATGGCTACAACATTTTAATGTGACCCTCAATAAAAAATCATGTATACACACACAATTATGTATACGTATGTACTTAATTATGTATACATATATGTAACAATGTGTCTATATGTCACGCCCTGCTAGGGAACCCAGGAGGACAAACCAAATAACTACTAAGATATGTGAATATTTGTTTTTCAATGAAATATTACCAACTAATCTAAGTCCTCTCATGTTCCCTAATACTAATATTCAAGAAACATAATCTAATCTATTCATTTAAACATTAAGGCATTGATTAATTAATATAAGCTTACTAAATCATTCCTTTATGTTTAACATTAAGTTCCAAGAATAATCCTACAATCATTCCTAACATATTTACATGCATATATATAAGTTATCCTCTTTTTAAACTTATTCCATTATTTATACTATTCATTCATCCTTAATCTTGTACATCACTTTTCATTTAAGCATTCAAGCGAGAAACTAACATTTATTAGATATGCAATACCCTATGCATTTTAATATTCTTTACGCATTTGAACTACATAGTAACATAATCCAATTTTGAATTCTATAGCTATCCTATTTGATTGATTCCTCATTGCATAATAATTTTCCACAACCTGACATCAAGAGATAGCGCATTCATTTGTAAACACATTACTTCATACTAAGTCTAAGATCATTTCTTGGATACCATAAAGTACTAGAAGATGCATGAATAAATACCCTAAACTATTATCTTTTCATATCGATAACATACATTCTTTTCCCTTTCCTTTTACCTAGATCTACCCATTCCCTTATACATTGCTTTGAATTATATTGATATACATCATATCATCGGATCCAATTATTTCATTATAAGAGCTTATTATTACAAGAATGCACATGTATAAGTACATCTTTACATATACAATTTAAGAAGTCTTCAGAACTGAAAAATTGGAAGGAACAATAGCCAAGAGCATCCATCTGACCACAAACAATACCTCGATATAATAAATATTAACCACCCAACCACGTGGATCCAAAAAGATTCCACTCCCCCATGCTAGGAGACAGAGACCAAGGTCCACGCAAGAATGTAATAGCTAGGATACTCCTAAGGTGAGAATAGCCCTTCCCAAAACATAACACAACTGGAAGCACAAGAAGATCACAATGACCACAAAATACATGACCAAATTTGTTAAGGATTGTAAACTACAAGCTAGGTAAGTTTCATCACATAGCCCTCACCCTTTGGGTTATCCTAGTACTAGCCACTCTGGGCCCCAACCCCCAAGTAGGTACTTGCGGAACTGAACATCTTTTGTATGGACAAGAGTGTTCGATTGTGCTATCGCAATAGAACCTTCTCTCACTCCCATTTTTAGCATGTACTAGCACTACTAGCATGGGTGAGCCACAATTAATATTGATTAGTGTGTATTTCCCCATTCCCAGTTTATTTATTTAGGTTATCACTTGATTAAATAACTCATTAGTAGGTTGTCCTGGTACTAGCCACTTAGGGCCTCGACCCCTCACTGAGAGCCACTCACCTAGTGTCCTTAGGTTCCTTACCTAAACAAGTATCAAAAGTACATAAGTAATCCACATCATAATATATAGGAAGCCATAACAAATGTCACAACATCAAACAATTGAGTTTAGGAAAGCACTAGTTGTCCTAAATCCTCTCGACAACCCTAAACCACAGTCGAGTACACAGATAGATAAAACACATCCACATTGCATCAAATGCATCAAAAGTAATTCTCAACAACATAATAACATCATGAACCTCATAAAAAAATAAATTATAACCTCATAGTATCATTGGATTGAGTTTAGGGGATCACTGATTGACCCTAGTCCACCAGACAGTCCTAAACCCTAATCTAACATTCAAAATGCTTCAAAATGTATATGAAGGCATCAAAATGCACCATGAATGATATTAAAACCATATTAAATGAAATAATACACAAATAGAGTAAAAAATAGGACCCTAATAGCCTCTGGGTGATGGTAGGACCCCTGAACATCAATCTAACCCTAAAATCATCAATCTGGAAGATCTGTACAGTTGGTGACCTAATCTACGTACTTGGTTTCTATTCTACACACTTGGTAAGGAGAGTTGCACACTTTTTCATGGGATCTTCACACTTGGGCCCCATATTTGCGCAACTGGCTCTGTTCCTACCCAGTTGGCATAGAACGAGATAGTTTTGACAAGGTCCCCTAAACGGCTCTAAATGGTAAGTTTTTGGGTATCAAAAGAGAAATGTGAGGAAGACCCATTTGAGATATCCTTGATTACCTTCTAGAAACATAGATTAGGACACCCAAAACCATCAGATCATCCTATTAAATTAACCTAGAACAAAACAGGTCCTAATGGAGAAAGAAGGAAATAACAACATGAAATAATTCCAAACTTACAAAACTTAATCCATAAGCTATAACTTACTTTTCAAAAAATTAATAAAAATATAATACAACATGAAACAACTATAATACCTTTATTTAATAATCACAAAGATTATCTCCCAGAAGAAAGAGCAATGCAATACACACACAACACACATCGACAAACAAAAGTCTCTTTCAGATATGGATCCTACCTGGAGTCCTGTAAAGAAGGTAGAAGGAATAGAATTCCTAGATGATCCAAGGGATTTAAAAACCATGAAATACCATCCAATGAAAATGAGATCAAGAGGCTCCACCACAGCTCAATGGCTCTCTCTCCCTAGAGTCTTCCATCCAATTCTCTGGTCTCCAATCACATAAACTTTTCATTCTAAAACTATCTCCCTAAAACTATCAGAGGAAATCATTCCCAAGGTTTTTGCCACTAACTCCCTCTCTATATTTTTATTCCTAAAAATCTCCTCCCCCCTTCCTCTACAGAAGGACCTCTCATAAATATGCTATAGGAGTGGTTGCACGGGAAAAATCCAACCAATGCAACCATCCATAACCAAATGTTGGTTAATAGTTTAGGAATAGATATTAGTTTATTAATTTATTTCTTAGTTGTAGGTTATTCACGCACCATAACTATTATTACATTTTTTAACTTATTTACTTTAATAAAGGTTAATGTAGATTTATCTTATCACAAAGTGTGTGTGTGTGTGTGTACACACACACACACACACATTACCTTAGCCATCAAGGAATTTATCTTAAGGTAATTACTTTTATTATTTACCATATAGTCTTATAACAATATTGTTACACAAATCATAAATACATATAATCATTTATTTCTTATCTTTGTGTATATATATATTAAACATGTACATATGTGTGCACCCATATGCCTCTGTGTATATATAACCATTTAAATATTATTATTATAAGAAGAGATTAATTTATGAATATATTTTATAATTCTTATTATAAGGTATTTTAATTCCATATTATATTAATTAATCCAACCCGATATAATTCTATAAAAGATATAACGTCCAATCCAAGCAGCAAGAGAAAAACCACTCACATAAACCAATCCTCAAGCAAGCCCTATGGACCGATAATTCCAAAAATCATTACGAGACACCATGTTATCCAGACAACAAAATAAGTTACCATCATGCCAAGGAAAATATATATAGGACCAAATTAGGAGTACCCAACCCAAGTGCAAAGGATCATAAGAAAAGGACCAAAGATAGGTTTATTCTTGC
>MU226247.1:313620-330958 GCA_018584345.1 Thuja plicata
TATATATATATGGGTGCACACACACACACACATATATGTGATTACATTTTATTATTGTAGATATTGTTGGTGTATATTTTGAGATTTATGTGAAGTATAGTATTATTAATAATTAATACAAGGTATATTATTCTCAATTGTTAATTATTAATAATGTGGATATGTTATATATATATATAGATATTGATGTAATTATTAATGTCTTATGCAACATGTTAAATAATAGTACATATATGTATGAATGAATATAAAGCATTTATTATAGTATATTTGAGTAATATATAGTTGTGAGTTTACTCTTATATTAAGTTATTTAATAATGCCCTTTAGTTAAGAGTTAGTTGGGAGTTGGTTACCTTTCCTCACAACCATTGGAAATATATTTATATGCAATAGTTTTAATTTGAAGAGGGGAATTGCGGGGGGCTGAATCATTGAGGGGAGGATGACTTTTATTTCATGTATATTTGGGAGAAAAAATTAGGAAATGTGAGGGAGAGTTTGTAAGCATATTTCTTTATGAATTTATGGTTATCTTTGCATTTGGGAGAGAGACATTTTTGTGAGAGTTTCAGTAGTTGAGAGAGGGATTCATTTCTGTGGATTTCTAATTTATTTCATGGAGATTTCTGAAAATGGATAGGGTTTGAAGGATGCAACTCAAGTTTGGATTTGTCTTCCTCTTTTGTCTCCTTCTTTTGTTGAATCTTCGTAGGATTTGAGGTATGGATTGAATTTATTTGTTGATTAAATTATATGATAAAATATGGATCTATTTACATATTTTAATTATTTATTATATCTATAATTTTCATTCCTGTAGTTATTTATAAGTTTGGAGTTTTTTTTTGTGAAAACTGTCATGTGTTTTCCTAGGGTTTTTAGCAACCCATTTTTGGAGATCTATTATTATAGTAATGTACATTAAATATATGGTTTTTATAAATTGGTTTTCCAGAAGTACAATTCATAGATCTGAAATGGGTATCTCTCTGATTTTATTTTTACTATCTAATTAATGCCTTATTATTGACATTTTGGCAGACTATGCCTATCATTTCTTGATTCTGATTTCTCTGTCAAATGTATTCATATGATATAGACTTTTATGATAATATAAAAGTCTTAGTTTTATATAATATATCCTCCAATGTCCTATATTTCATTTCCAATTGGTTTGGATCATTTTTATTATGTTTTGTGATAATTACAATCATTTTAGTGAAGGCAGGTCTGAACCCTAACCAACATTTTCTGTTTTAAACCAGAAGTCATAAATTTATTTCCCACCATTGGATCATCACAAAAATTAAATTGAGAGTCTATAATGATGTTACCTAAATCCCAAAAAAATTGATTGGATTTATTATTTTTTTTGTGGAAGATATTGGCAATTGTTCAATGATTGCTATTCTTTGCATTTAATCCTTTCTCAAAATATATTAGGTTAAGAACATTACCAAGTTTTAGGGTGTTGTATGGTTACGAGAGGATATTAGGATTTTTATTTCTTGGTTTGGATATGTGTGTATTATGAATATTTTTATAATATCACTTTGATGTCTTCTTATGTGTTTGGAACATTCTGAATGTCATATCAGGGTTTGGGGTTGTCCAGTGGACTAGGGACAACATATGTTTTCCTAAACTCAATCGATTATTGTTATGATATTGATATGAAATCTTGTATACTAGATAATAGATATATTATGCTATTATTATGATTTTATGTAGGTTAGGGAACCTAAGTACACTAGGTGAGTGGCTCACAGTGTGGGGCTAGGGCCCTAAGTGGCTAGTACCAAGATAACTGGCTGAAGAGTTATTTTAACAAGTGATAATTTAAGTAAAACTTATGGGAATGGGTTCAAACACTAAAAATATTAATGTATGCCTCGCCCATGCCATTAGTGCTATTAAAGGATATGGATGGGACTGGGAGAAGGTGCCTATGCATAGGTACAATCTAATGGCACTTGTCTGTACAAAAGGCATTATGTTCCGCATGTGCCTACTTGGGGGCCGGGGCCCGGTGTGGCTAGTACCAAGACAACCCAACGGGTGAGGGCTATGCCATGACACTCACCTAGCCTTTAGCTTAGATTCCCTACCAATTTTGATCATGCCTCTGGTAGTCCTTGTGGTCTTCTTGTCTTACCCTTTTGTGTTGTAAATTTGGGGAAAAGTTATCACCACCTTAGGAATGTCCTAGTTGTTACCTCTTGCATGGGACTTTGGTTCTATCTCCTAGCTAGGGGGAGTGGGCCTATTGGTCCCACGTGGTTGGGTGGTTAATATTTATATCAAGGTATTGTTCGTGGTTCTTTGGATAATCCTAGCACATGTTCCTTTCCAGATCTACAGTTGAAGACTTCCTATTGGATATTTTATTATGTTGAGTGTTGAAGGTCAAAAGCTTTTGATTAAATTTTTCTCAAAGTGGCATGTAAAGTGTCAGGTTGTATATTGAATCTTGAACCTTGAACTCAATGTTCAAAGTTCAACATCTGATTTCTCGTTGTGCAAGTCCGCGCTCGTCTCTTCGATCGGCAAGTTTTGCGAACCCGCGTCAGATGTGTAATGTAATATTGAAATGTGAACCTTAGACTCACTAGTTCAAAGTTCAAAGTTCAATTTCCCATTTTACATTGGTCATTCCTTCTTTAGCTTGCATCTTTTTCTGTCTCGGTGTCGCATTTTTTGAGATCTTAAATCTTGAACCATACCTTTTATACTCATAATTCATTTCCCCCTCAAGCGTCCTATGTCAATTCATCGTATTTATTATTTGTGTCAATTCGTGGCTAAAGGCATGTGAGATCTCAAACTTTGAACTTGGCACATCATAGTTCAATGTTAAAGATTCAGAAATGCGATAATGATCGGACACACTCGGCATGTGCCAAATGTCACTCACATTTATGAAATTGATTTCTGAAAAGACGGGAAGTGACATCAACTCAACTAAAAGTATAGTTTGCCTAAGTAAGTAGGAAATGCGATGGGACATGGCCAGCTATTTATGGGAAGTAATCATAATTACTAAAAAGAAGCAATTTAAATGTATGTATTCAGCTTTCCTTTCTTTGCCATTTCTATTTTCACCTTCTGTTGGAAAGCTAGATGGGACTGAAGATCTTTGAAGGTTTTTTTCTGAAAGCGGAACTGTTGGCATCGGTGAGTCTCAAAGTATTTTCTCTCATTTTCCTTTCTGGTTTTTAATAATTGCATGCTATAAGAAAGAAAATTTCAATTATTTTGTATCTTTTTCCCGAATCAGTAGTGCTAGGAATTATCATGGGTAGTTCTAGTAAGTCGGCCCAACAGGCCAAATTTGTAAAAGAAAACAAGTTTTCTCCTATAAGTAGTTGTTTACCAGAAATGGGAGATACAGTTCTTGTCAACGATGACATTGTAGAGATTGTTCACAGAATTAGAAATTCCATAGCCGATACTATATCAACCAAAATCGTTGAAAGCAGTTTGTTGGAGGTTGTTGGTTTTCCTGAAGTGACTCTGTGCCCTGAATTGGTGATGGAATGTAGAAACATGTATGACAGGGTAAATAAATGTATCTGCCTTCCTTCTAGATAAATGTTGGTGTCTGTGAACCAACAAACAGTAATGGCGACCATAGAATTCCCCCCGCAGAGACTTATGTCGCTTGTGATTTTGAAAAAGCTAAGGAAGATTTTCTACGCAATTTCAGAGATTATAGTACCAATATAGCTAGAGACTGGTTATCCAAAGATGAAAGGCTATGTTCTAGACTTCCCAAGCCTCTAAAAAAGGACCATTTGGTAAGAGAGGTAAGAGATATTTTTTTCATGCTGAATAGACTGAGGGGAAAACCTAACAACATAATGTGGGAGGATTGGATGTTTCTGAATGATGGAAAATACGTTGACTAGGCTGAAGTAATAGCGGAAAAGCTAGATGAAGAGCTATCCCAGTCTGCAGAAGCCTCTAATTTCTACATGTCCTCATACTTGTTTTATGTTCTAGCCATCTGTAGAAACTAGGAGGGTCTACCTCATCAACCATGGAGAGATGACATGATGATCTACGAATACCATTCTTATCTACAAAAGGAGAAGAACCTAAGAAATTTTTGAAGGGTGCAAGATACGTTCCTAGCCAAGCTTGTCTTTGAGCTGAGGAGGAGGATAAATTGCAGAATGTTTGAAGAGGCTATGGAGTTGATTAAGGCCTATGGTAGTTTCTTTATTCAATCCCCCACCTTTATCTATTTAAGAGTAGGAGGATTTAGTGTTGAACCTGTGAAGATCCCACGCTATTGTCTAGATAAGTACATTTTGTTGGAAATATGCAGGCAAATTATCCAGGTCGAATTGAAATTCAAGCTTAAAAGAGGAGTGGGTTCATTCTTTCCTATTGATGTGGGACACTATCTCCTTAGATTAACACATGGTATGTCTTCTCCTGATACCGAACTCAAAGTATTCAATCTCCCTTATTATCAAAGTCGCAGCTAATTTGACAGCAAGAAATTTATGGTGAACCATTTCAAAATAGATGCCACCTTCCTACATCAGCCGAGTTAGGAAGACTATTGGGTTGACTGCGTTGATGAATTTGAGGTTGTGAAAAGAATGCATTCCCAGTTTTCACTGGATCAGATTGTTACCCTGTGATTGCCTTTTAAAATAAAATGGCTTGACACTGATGTAGAAGAAGATGTGATAGAAGCTGAATGTGCAAAACAAAATAGCGAAGTAGTGGCCAGGAAAATAGATTGGGGAAGACTGGAGGTAGATGATTTGAATGTTGTTTCTGAAAGTGTGTTCAAAAGAACAGACAAGTGATTGAAGGAAATAAGAAAGAAGAAGAAACAAGAAATCCCTGTCTCAGTAACCAGGAAGAGTATAAGGATTTTGAAACTCACTTCCCCCACTATTACTAATGAAAATGAGGAATTGCTTTCTGCAGGTGCATCCAAAACTAAAAGTGAAGATCATACTGAAAAGGGAGAAACAATCCCTATACAATCCTTGAGGATTACAAGAACCAGGACCAAAAGGCAAGAAAAGGCAGAATCGCTCCCCTGCATTACAGTTGACTCTAAACATGAAGAGAGTGAAAAATAGTATAAAAGAAAGGTTAAAATGGATAAGAGTCCAGCAAGCCCTCTGAAGATTCAAATGGCAGGGGAAGACCACCAAAATGTGTCAGTATTAACCCCTTCCACTTATACCCCTACACCAAATAGTCCCAACTGGTTGGGGCTTTTGGTTAACAAGAAAAGGAGCATTGTTCGATTATTGGCTCCTGTTGGAGATATGGTTAGAAAATATCTCGAGAAAACCCCAAGAAGTAAGAAGCCAAAGGTAGAAGCCATAGTCGATGTGGATACTAAGAGAGGACACTGGATGGCTGAGATATTCAAACCAAACTCAGATAAAACTAGTGATGAGGTTACAGAAAGTGATTTCCATGTAGAAAAGATAGATCTAGGCATGTCCACCATGGCTACTAATTTAAAAATCTTTGATTCAGCTAATAAGAAGATCTGTCATCAAGTGAAAAATGACGCTGAAGATAAGATGAAACTGAAACAGGCCCTTTGTGAAATGGCCAAGTATATTCAGCAACTTCATAATCCTCTGCCTCATCCACTAACAATGGTCCCTTTTGATTTGGATGTAAAGTCTCTTGAAAGTCAGAAATTCCTGGACCAGGTACACAAAGATAGATCAATATCAACAACTTTCTACAAATGGATGGATAAGGTAAATGAAGAAATTACTAGGTTTACTAGTGATTTTGATAATGTGATGACAAAAGCCGAACAATTACTAAATACAATAGAAAATGATGTGGAGTTGTGGAAAAAGAAAAGGGGGGAATTAGAAATCGAGATGCATAATATGGAGAAAGTTTATACCTATGGTATAAACAAGTTTATTTCTAAAAAGGCAGTGCCTGGTATGGATGAAAATTCACTATTTGTGGTCAAAGTGAATTTGGAATGGGAAAGTTCATTATATGAACAGGCGATAGAAGAGTCATCTCAGATAATTGAATCTCAGATCAACCCAAGAGACACCTTGCTGGTGCAACATGAATGTACAGGGAAGATCATCGAACTAGAAAATGAAGCCAGCGGTGAAATGTCTATGGTGCTGCCCTACTTCAAGAAAAAGTTGGAAAAATTGAAAGCTGCCAAAGAAATCAGGATGACTGATCATTCGATCCTAGCCCATGTGGAATCGGCGGTGGTCTACGGAGATGAAAATCTGAAGGTAATTGCAAGAAAAACCCAACAGACGCAGTGCTTCAAAGATGTTTGGCTGCAAAGGTTTAAAGCAGCTGCCCAACCAAACCAAAAGCTGAGACAGAATTTCTCCATGTTGTTCGAGGAATGGAAGACAATAAAGAATACCATGAACACCAATGCTGGAGCTACAATAGGCCAATTCGCCAATTAGTTCTCTAAGTAGTTATCTATTTTAGTTTATTTCTGAATTTCTTGCTATTTTGAGGCAGTTAGTTTTAAAAATTGAATTAAGCCCTGCATGGCTATATATGATATTTTGGACGACCAAAGGGGGGTTGGTTCTTTTGCAAAAGAAACTCAATTTTACTATATGTTATGTTTTATTAAGTTCTTCCTGTGGGAATGATACTGGATATTTTCAAATATATGAATATATATTATCAATTGGTAATATAAGCAGATTTTATCATTATTGTGGATCAGTTGGTCTATTGAAATTCATGGTTTTGATTTTAGTTGGAGTTGAATGAATATGCTGTTATAATCTGTTGAAATATATTTTGGATTTACTCAGTAATCTTTCAAGATTTATTATCTTTATGAATCGGCCTTTCTTTGTCATTTTTCTGATTAAGGTTTTGAGTCAGTTGGCTCACATATCTTTTTGATATTCAAAATCTCAGAATAATTAATCAATTACCTATGGTGATGTGAATCACAGCCTTTCATGCTTTCTGGTCAAAAGTATGCTTCAAAATAGATGTTTTTGAATTAAAGGTTTTATTAAAAATTCTTCTTGTTTAAGGCAGCTGCACCTTTGAATGCAGAGAGTGTGGTTGTGAGTGACTCACTCAATTGTTAGTGCATTTCTTTCCTTCTATTTTTGGGTTTTAAGAGTCTTTGATAGTTATATTTCAAGAAGGAAAAATCTGTTCACTAACAGATTTTTGGCGACTCCACTGTGGAGCGTGTTTAAAAAAAGATCAATATGCATTTTTTTTCCAAGTGCGAGACGATCATGGTATTGCCTGTTGATGTGATACCTGGTGAAGAAGATATTCCCCCTATCCTTCAACCTAACTTACACTTTTTAGATACTCAAGAAGACATTGTTTCAGATTTAGTTGTCTTGGCTTGGAAAGTAAGGGAAAGTGATCAACAATATCAGCAGGTTTGATTGGTGATAGAGGAGGAAGATGAGATTGGGGAGTGGTTGAGAGGACTTCCCATAGCACAAGAAGCTGCAGTGGTGGACAGAGCAGCTCAAGACCCACAAAGACCTTAAACTTGGATTCTCGTCCTTATGCCAGGTCCCAGAGGAGAGAAGGTATCTTTGATAAGTTTTATCAAGATTTGCAAAATTTTCTTTTTCCTATTACCTTTAACCCTAAGAAGAAAGCAAAGAGTAGGCCTTCCTCTCCTCCTAAAGTTTCCCCTGAAGCATCTTCAAATCAATCCAATTGTCAGGCTTTAACATTGTCTAGTACTCAAATTCCCCCCATTGTAACCATCTTCCTGACTTCAATCATGGCCCAGCCTTGGGCAGCGGCAGTAGGTCCTCTAAATGTAGGAGGAAACCATCCCTTACCAAAAGGGGATAGAGATGTATTACCTAAATTTTATGGCAATGGTAAAGTTTCTGTAGATGACCATTTGAACGCTTTCAATACTACTTGTGGGATTTTAGCTGTCCAACATGAAGATGTTGCAATTAGATTATTTTTACAAACCCTTGCCGAATCTATTGCTGACTGGTTTTACCATTTTTTGAATGGTCATATTATCGATTGGAACTCAATGAAAATGGCTTTTGAAGCTCGTTTCAAATTTGCTAAAGACGAACACTCCCTCTTGCTCCAATTGTCCCAGTTAAAGAAGGAGATGCATGAGCCTATGAGGGAATTCGTAGCCAAATTCAACAAGATTCTATATTAGATCCCTAATGCTAAAAGACCGAATGGTGAAAATAAAAAAGGATTCCTTGTCAATGCAATGCCTCCTGACATAAGCTATCAATTAAGATAGGATAGGGTGGATGATATAGCTGCAGCCCAAAACCTTGTAGTAGAACTTGAGGATGACCTCATAATGGTAGGAAAATGGAGAAGAGATGTACAAACATCAACAAATCAAGCCTATACTTTTGGCCCTAGTGATCCAGTAGTACAGAGATTAGTTAATGATATGATTGCCCTAAAGTGACAGATGCCAAAATCCCCTCCTGCTCCATACCAAGATGTTCCTCACAGATATCCAAGTCAGGGGACATGAAATTATGGGAAATCATTGAATGCTCTGTCGGTTCAACAAAGACTACAAATTGAGCCCCCTCTTGTAAAAGGAAATATGTGTATTTTTCATTTGACTGACAAACATGATGGAGATTTATGTCCTTAGATGGTGCGATACAAACAACTAGAAGCTAATAAAGAAAGTACTCAGGAGATCCCTTCTGATGAAGAAAACTCTGGAGGACCTGGCGACTCCGTAAGTTACTACCTAGAGTATGAGTCTGATTCTGATTGTGGTGGTGACATTTTTATTACTCTAGAGGAAGCTTCTTTCTCTGTGCTCACCAGGGGTCAACAAGGAAGAAAAAATACCAATCGAGTCTCACATCCATTTCAAAATAAAGGATAAAAGGAGCATGTGAATACAAGTGGCAGCTCAAAGATGGAGGAAAAAGTAGGACCAAAGGTAAAGACTCTTAAAAAATCAAACCCTGATTCTTCCTTTGATTTTGTTGATTTTTGTAAAACTTCCAAGATTCAGATTTCTCCTGTTGAATATTTGAAGTTAAATCCCAATGAGTTGGATAAATTAGTGAATTTTGTAAAAGGATCATCTCCTAAAGTTGTAGCAAATCAAACAAATACTGTGTCTGCTCACGAAACTTCGGTAAACTAGAATTCAATTTCCCCTGAAAATGTTCAAAATATCCTTAGTCAGGAATCCTCAAAACCTGCTCAATTTTTAGGTAAACCAAAACCTTTCTATGTATCTTTGTTCATGCATGGTCATAAACTTAGTAACTACATCATAGACTCAGGGGCGTCAGACAATATAATGCCTTCATCTGTAGAAAAAGCCCTAGATTTGCCTATAACAAAGACCTTCGGCAAATGTTACTCAATGGATTCTAAACAAGTCCCATTACTTGGTCAAATCAAAGATGCTCAAGTTTCATCAGCCACCTATCCCATTAAAAGGCTAAAGTTAACCATCCTTATGGAAGACATAACTGCTAGCTATGGTATGCTCTTAAGGCGAACCTTCTGCCAGGGTTTAGGAGGAGAAATTAAATTAGATTGGTCAGAAGCAATAATTCCCATTGGCAATCAGAAGGTAATCTTACAACCTGAGACAAAGTCAAAATATACTGTCTTCCCATCTGAAGATCCCAGAGCTTAAATCTTATATCAAGAAATAAATTTCTCTAATTATGTGATCTTACCTGAAGAAGACATTGCAAAGTTGAAATCTCACAGAAATGAAGGAGTTTGGATTCTTGAGTTTGACGGGAGCTGCTCCTCTACAGGTTCAAGTGCAGGGGTAGTTTTGATATCTCATGTTGGTGAGAAGTTTCCTTTTGCTTTTAAACTGCAATTCAAGAATACAAATAACACCACTGAATATGAAGCATTGTTTCTCGGTATTCAAGAAGCAAAGAGGAAAGGTATCAAAATCCTGAAAGCTAAAGGGGACGCTGAGTTAATTGTGAAGCAGGTGAGAGGCATATATGCAGTAAAGAATGAGCAGATGAAGCATTATAAAAATAGGGTTTGGGGTGAAATTGAAGGTTTTGAGGCATTTACAATTGAGGCAGTCCCTAGAGAGTTAAATTCTAGAGCAGACGTACTTGCTGGTTCTGCAGCATTACTCATTCCCCACCCTGATTTTGACAACAATCAGTATACTATAGAGCTAGTTCACCGACCTAGGATGCTAGACAATGCTAATCCTTGGAAAGTCTTCAGTGATGATGCCCATGGGTTGACATTCTTATAGGGTATTGAAAATTCTCCTCAGTATTTTTTGAAGGTTCAGAATTCAAGTGTCAGGAGTTTTGTGCAGATGAACAGGTGAACCAAAGGGCAGATATTGTTTGATTGAAGGGAGATCATATCCCTAAACACCTCGTAACAATGTAGAGCCTGTTTGACCGTGGTGATTGTTTTATCAATCAATCTTAAGAGACCTGTGGTATGCAATTTGGTGATTTTGAGAAAATAAATATAGGTAGTGATGAAAATCCCAGATATGTGAACTTAGGCACTTGTTGTAACCTGGAAGAAAAAATTGTGTTCACAAAATTATTGAAAGAGTTCAAAGATGTGTTTGCCTGGTCATATGAAGACTTGAAGGATTTTAAAAGTGGACAGTTTCAATATCATGTCCCATTGAAACCTGGTGCAAAGCCTTTAAAGCAAAAACTTAGGAACTATAATCCTAGAGTCTCTGATGCCATTTTTAGGGAAGTGGACAAAATGTTGAATGCTAGGATAATCTACCCAATTCACCATTCTACCTAGGTTGTGAACATAGTACTAGTTCGCAAGAAAATTGGTGAAATCAGAATCTGTGTAGATTTCAGAAACTTGAACCAGGCCAGTTTGAAAGATAACTTCGCTCTTCCCAACATGGATCATATTTTGCAGATGGTTGCAGGTTCCAAGATGATGTCAATGCTAGATGGTTTTTCAGGGTACAACCAAATTAGTGTAAACCCTAATGATCAACATAAAATGACATTTACTACTCCTTTGGGTACATTCACATATAATCGAATTCCATTTGGCTTGATTAATGCAAGAGTCACCTGCTAAATAAAATAATTGTGGTCTACCTTGATGACTTGACCATTTTCTCCCGTAGGAGGAAGAAACATGCAAAAGATTTGAAGCTCATTCTGCAAGAGTGTAGAAATCAAGGGATATCACTAAATCCCAAGAAATCTATCTTCTGTGTGACAGAGGGAAACTTACTGGGTCATATAGTTTCGAGAGAGGGAATTAAGATCGAACTTGAAAGAGTCTGAGAAATACAACAATTTTGTTTATGCTCTAAAAGGAATGGAATAAGATCTTTCTTCGGGCAAATTAACTTCTTGAGAAGATTTGTACTTGAATTCTCATAAATGACTAGGCCTATGGTAAACCTATTAAGTGAAAAAAAAAGTTTTAAATGTTCCGAAGAGGCCAAGAAATCTTTTGATGAAGTAAAGAAGGCAATCGCTCAAGCTCTGGTGTTGTCTCATCCAGACTTCCAAAAAGATTTTGTGATACAATTTTATGCCTCAGAACATACTATGTCTGGCGTCCTATTGTAGAAAAATGAAGTGGGTGAAGATGTCCCGATTTCCTTCATGACTGTGCCATTGAAAAAACATGAGCTAAAGTACTCTCCCACAAAAAAGCAAGATTTTGCATTGGTGAAGGTTGTTAAGAAGTTCCGATATTACATCCTTCATTCACACTCTACCGTCTATGTCCTGAATTCAGCTGTCAAGAGTATTCTAACTCAGTAGGAGGTGTCTATGAATAACAGGGCAACATGGGTAGCCAAAGTGCAAGATTTTGATTTAGAAATAAAACCTACCAAATTAGTAAGGGGTCAGGGACTCTGTAAGTTGATTGCAGAAAATGAAGAAGAATCAGAAGATAACATTCCTTTGTCTCTATTTACTGGACTGAAAGATGCATGGTTCTCAAATGTGGCCTTTTATTTGATGTATGGAGAATGTCCAGATCACCTCACTACAAAAGAGAAAAGGAATTTGAAATAAAAAGTGGTTAAGTATGTTATCTTTGATGATGTATTATACTAACAAGGCTTAGATGGAATGTTCCTCTGATGTGTCGATCAAGACCAGCAAAAGAAACTGCTTCAATCCTTTCACAATGAAGCTTGCGGTGGACACTTCTCCTCCTCAATAACAGCATTCAAGATACTAAGGAACTATTACTATTGGCCCAAAATGTTCAAAGATGCTTGCAAGTGGGTAGCACAGTGCGAAAAATGTAAGCTATTCTCTAGAAAACCTCATTTGGCAGCCTTACCATTAAGACCTGTGGTTATTGAAGAACCATTTAAGAAATGAGGTATAGACTTCATAGGACCTATAAATCCTCCTTCAAGTGTGGGTCATACTCATATTATGACCACAACAGACTACTTTACTAAATGGGCAGAAGTCATTCCCATAAGAAAAACCACTTCAAAAATAGTCTGTTCTTTCCTAAAACAAAATATTTTGCTAAGATTTGGAGTTCCAGCAAAGATAGTAGCTAACAACGCACAAAACTTCTCCTCTTTTGAAATGCAACTTTTCTATTATGATAATGGAATTCAATTGTCACACTCATCTAACTACTTTCCTTAGGGTAACGGTCAGGCCGAACCAACTAACAAGAATTTGATTTCTATAATGAAGAAGTTAGTTGATGATAATGCAAGAGATTGGCATAAAAGGTTGCATGAAGGACTATGGGTAGGTCACACTTCACCAAAAAGAACCAAAGGAATATCACCTTTTGAACTAGTATATGGTGTAGAAGCTTAGCTTTCACTCCCATTAGAACTAACTGCTGTTAAGTTACAAAATGTGATTGAAGACAAAAATTTTCACAATGGTCTGGAGAAAAGAATTATGTATTTGTGCAAGATTGAAGAAGAAAGGGAGCATATTGTAGATCATATTACTAATCACCAAGCTAGGTAGAAAAGGATCTTCGACAGAAGATCTTGACCGAGGAAGTTCATGACAAGGGATAAAGTTTTGATGTGGGATAAAAGGCATGAACACCGGGGAGCACATAGCAAGTTTGAGTCATTATGGAAAGGGACCTTTGAGATTAGCCAAGAGCTCGGTCCTAACTCTTTTAGATTGAAGTATGATGATGGAATAGAAATGCCCTTGTCCTTTAATGGACAAGATCTCAAGCTTTATGAGCTATAAGTTTCCAGTCTCTCATGTACATATTATTTTGTTGTGTCTTAGGTTAGTTTTTGCTTGCTTGTAGGCTTAGTTTTGTCCGGAACCAGAGACTTTTGGAATTTGTTGTTTCGTCCTTCACAATCCTATCCCCAGTCGGAGCCACCTGTTGAAGGTCAAAAGCTTTTGATTAAATTTTTCTCAAAGTAACATGTAAAGTGCCGGGTTGTATATTGAATCTTGAACCTTGAACTCAATGTTCAAAGTTCAACATCCCATTTCCCACTATGCAAGTCCACGCTCATCTCTTCGATCAGTAAATTTTGCAAAACCACGTCAGATGTGTAATGTAATATTGAGCTATGAACCTTAAAATCACTAGTTCAAAGTTTAAAGTTCAATTTCTCATTTTACATTGGTCATTCCTTCTTTAGCCTGCGTCTTTTTCTATCTCAGTGTCACATTTTTTGAGATCTTGAATCTTGAACCATACCTTTTATGCTCATAATTCATTTCCCCCTCACACGTCCTGCATGACTTCGTCGTATTTATTATTTGTGTCAATTCATGGCTAAAGGCATGTGAGCTCTCAAACTTTGAACTTGGCGCATCACAGTTCAATGTTCAAGATTCAGAAATGCGATAATGATCGAACACACTTGGCACGTGTCAAATGTCACTCACATTTATGGAATTGATTTCTGAAAAGATACGGAGTGACATCAACTCAACTAAAAGTATATTTTTCCCAAGTAAGTAGGAAATGTGATGGGACATGGCCAGCTATTGACGGCAAGTAATCATAATTACTAAAAAGAAGTGTTTTAAATGTATGTATTCAGCTTTCCTTTCTTTGCCATTTCTATTTTCACCTTCTGTTGGAAAGCTAGACGAGACTGAAGATCTTTAAGGGTTTCTCTCTGTAAGAGGAAGTGTTGGAATCAATGAGTCTCAAAGTATTTTCTCTCATTTTCCTTTTTGGTTTTTAAGAATTGCATGCTGTAAGAAAGGAAATTTCCATTATTTCGTATCTTTTTCCTGAATTAGTAGTGCTAGGAATTATCATGGGTAGTTCTAGTAAGTCGGCCCAAGAGGCCAAATTTTTAAAAGAAAACAAGTTTTCTCCTATAAGTAGTTGTTTACCAGAAATGGGAGATACGGTTCTTGTCAAAAACAACATTGTAGAGATTGTTCACAGAATTAGAAATGCCAAAGCTGAGACTATATCAGCCAAAATCGTTGAAAGTGGTTTGTTGGAGGTTGTTGGTTTTCCTAAAGTGACTTCATGCCCTGAAATGGTCATGGAATGTAGAAACACGTATGACAGGGTAAATAAATGTATCTTCCTTCCTTCTAGAGAAATGTTGGTGTCTATGAACCGACAAACAGTAATGGCGGCCCTGAGAATTCCCCCTGCAGAGACTTATGTCGCCTGTGATTTTGAAAAAGCTAAGGAAGATTTTTTCCACAATTTCAGAGATTATAGTAACAAAATAGCTAGAGACTGGTTATCCAAAGCTAAAAGAGGAGGTTCCAGACTTCCCAAGCCTCTGAAAAAGGACCATTTGGTAAGAGAGGTAAGAGATATTGTTGTCATGCTAAACAGACTGAGGGGAAAACCTAACAACATAATGTGGGAGGACTGGATGTACATCCTCATTCAAACCATTATGACTGATGGAAAATATGTCGACTAGGCTGAAGTAATAGCGGCAAAACTAGATGAAGAGCTATCCCAGTCTGCAAAAGCCTTTAATTTCTACATGTCCTCATACATGTTTTATGTTCTAGCCATCTATAGAAACTGGGAGGGTCTACCTCATCAACCATGGAGAGATGACATGATGATCTACGAATACCATACTTATCTACAAAAGGAGAAGAACCTAAGAAATTTTTGAAGGGTGCAAGATACGTTCCTACCCAAGCTTGTCTTTGAGCTAAGGGGGAGGATAAATTGTAGAATGTCTGAAGAGGCTATGGATTTGATTAAGGCCTATGGTAGTTTCTTTATTCAATTCCTCACCTTCAGCTATTTAAGGGTAGGAGGCTTTAGTGGTGAACCTGTGAAGCTCCCACACTATTGTCTAGATAAGTACATTCTATTGGAAATATGCAGGCAAATTATCCAGGTCAGATTGAAATTTAGGCTTAAAGAGGAGTGGGTTCATTCTTTCCTATTGATTTGGGACACTATTGCCTCAGATTAACACATGTTATGTCTTCTCTTGATACCGAACTCAAAGTATTCAATCAGCCTTATTATCAAAGTCGCAGCTATTTTGACAGCAAGAAATTTGTGGCAAACCATTTCAAAATAGATGCCACCTTCCTACATCAGCCGAGTTTGGAAGACTATTTGGCTAACTGAGTTGATGAATTTGAGGTTGTGAAAATAATGCATTCCCAGTTTTCATTTGATCAAATTATTACCCTGTGACTGCCTTTTAAAATAAAAGTGCTTGACACTGATGTAGAAGAAGATGTGATAGAAGCCGAATGTGCAAAACAAAATAGCGAAGCAGTGGCTAGGAAAATAGATTGGGGAAGAGAGGAGGTAGATGATTTGAATGTTGTTTCTGAAAGTGTGTTCAAAAGAATAGACAAGTGGTTGAAGGAAATAAGCAAGAAGAAGAAACAAGAAATCCCTATCTTAGTAACCAGGAAGAGTATGAGGATTTTGAAACTCACCACTTCTCCCACTATTACTAATGAAAATGAGGAATTGCTTTCTGCAGGAACATCCAAAACCGAAAAGGGAGAAACAATCCCTATACAATCCCTAAGGATTACAAGAACTAGGAGCAAAAGGCAAGAAAAGGTAGAATCGATCCCCTGAATTACAGTTGACTCTGAACAGGAAGAGAGTAAAAATAGTATAAAAGAAAGGTTTAAATGGATAAGAGTGTAGCAAGCCCTCTAAAGATTCAAATGGTAGGGGAAGACCACCAAAATGTGTCAGTATCAACCCCTTCCACTGATACCCCTACACCAAAGAGTCCCAACTGGTTGGGGCTTTTGGTCAACAAGAAAAGGAGCATTGTTCCAATATCGGCTCCTGTTGGAGATATGGTTAGCAAATATCTCGGGAAAACCCCAAGAAGTAAGAAGCCAAAGGTAGAAGCCATGGTCGATGTGGATACTAAGACATGACACTAGATGACAGAGATATTCAAACCAAACTCAGATAAAACTAGTGATGAGGTTACAGAAAGTGATTTCCTGCTATTTTGAGGCAGTTAGTTTTAAAAACTGAATTAAGCCCTGCGTGGCTATATATGGTATTTTGGACAAACAAAGGGGGGTCAGTTATTTTCCAAAAGAAACTCAATTTTACTATCTGTTCCATTTTCTTAAGTTCTTCCTGTGGGAATACTGGATATATTTTCAATTGGTAATATAAGCAGATTTTATCATTATTGTGGATCAGTTGGTCTATTGAAATGCATGGTTTTGATTTCAGTTGGATTTGAATGAACATGCTGTTATAATCTGCTGAAATATATTTTGGATTTACTCAGTAATCTTTCAAGATTTATTATCTTTATGAATCCGCCTTTCTTTGTCATTTTTCTGATTAAGGTTTTGGGTTAGTTGCCTCGTATATCTTATTGATCTTCAAAATCTCAGAATAATTAATCAATTACCTTTGATGATGTGAATCATACCCTTTCATGCTTTCTAGTCAAAAGTATGCTTCAAAATAGATGTTTTTGAATTAAAGGTTTTATTAAAAATTCTTCTTGTTTAAGGCAACTGCGCCTTTGAATGCAAAGAGTGTGGTTGTGAGTGACTCACTCAATTGTTAGTGCATTTCTTTCCTTCTGTTTTCGGGTTTTAAGAGTCTTTGATAGTTATATTACAAGAAGGAAAAATCTGTTTACTAAAATTGAGATATATTTATGTATCTTTATTCATGTATTGTAATCTCCTATAAAGAATCTTGAAGTATTGATGTAATTTGAATTCAAAGAAGTGTATTAGGGAATGGTTAGTCCTAGGTAAAAGAAAGGGAAAAGAATATATGATATATTGGACTTGTTATTAGCATTAAAAGAAAGTGTTTATGTTATTTCTCCTATTCTCTTATGTTGTTCATATATAAAGGAAATAATCTTAGATATAGTTATATTTAATGATGTACTGCCACAATAATGTATTCTCTC
>MU226247.1:429860-459735 GCA_018584345.1 Thuja plicata
TAAGAAGACCCCATGACCCCTTTTAACCCATTTGAATGCTCAATTGTGTCCTAAGGGGTCTCTCTCTCTCTCTCCTACTCCTCTCTCTCTATGTAGGAACTCTAGAGAGAGAGATCTCTCTCTAGAGTTCCTACATAGAGAGAGAGATAAATATATAATATTAATATTAATATAATAATAATATTAATATAATATTAATATTAATATAATATTAATATACTATTAATATTGTTTAAATAAAATAGTACTGCATAAAGTAAAATAAACATTCAAAATAGGATGAAAATGAAAAGCTTGAATCCAAATTTTGGCAGGAGATATCGGATATCTGATAAAGCTTTAGGTTTAGCTTTTGGCTTGGCCAGGTGTACTGACACCGAGGTCTACTCAAAAGTCAACAAACTTCTGGGTGCACTTTTGGACGAGTGAAAAACTTATTTTTAACACATCACGGGTTTTTGGCATACCATGATCCTACATAGACCCATACTTAGTCGATTTCTGAGTCGTCAAAACTTATCTTCAAAGTAATCAAACATAAACCCAGATGTGTTGCCATAAATGACAACCAAAAGTGAATCATTTTTACCAAAGTTGATCACTTGCCAACAGTTTGTTGGTAAATAGATTGTTCTTTTTTCTTTAACTCTAGAATACCTTAATATTTAAGAACAATTGAATACAACAATTGGGAAATTGCTACCAAATAAGTAATTTCCCTTTGAATTTAAAGGTACAGCTCCCTTAAGTAAGTGATCTTCAATGAATATTGATCCTTCCTATTCTAACAGGGGTATGTTCTTGACCCGAGAATAGAAGAGGTAAACCAAGATAAACCTAGAGAGGAAATAGCTCAAGCAGGATAAATCCAATTCTAACTTTAGCCAATTTCAAGATTTCATCAATCATATGACTCCTTAAAATTGGTAATGCAATAACTGATAACGAAAATGCAAATGCAAGACCTAGAGATTTAATGATGAAATGACAATGAATCAATCTATTTCATAGGGACATCTCCCTGACTTAGAATAACACCATATTTCCCCCTAATTAACTATATCAAATCATAATACAGAATTTTGGTTCAACCACAAACTATAAATCTAATTCCAAAGAAACATTCAAATTTATTAGATAAATGAATGCAATGCAGTGGAATAGTTAAAGAAATGGCATTCAGACACACAAATTTGACTCGACAAAATGCTACCTTTCACACCAAAATTTAGCCGACCTTTACATTGATTTGGAAAATAGTACATATAGGGTTCCAGAGTTGGACCATTACAAAAGGGTAACCGAAATGGTTCCACTTCTCTAATCATAAATGATAAACAAGGTTTATCCATTACAATACTATCAAAATTTAGTAGAAGAGGGAATCTATCTAAGCTTTGGTTTACTTCCCCTTGTCTAATTTAGCCCTATAGGCAGTGATAGTTTTGATGATTGGGATGAGCTCTTCGTGCCTATTGATATGAACATTGGTATATCTAATGAGCCATCTGGAATGTTCTTTGGCTAGGATCTTGATTGCATCCATATGATCTTTCATCTCTTCCATGGCTTTAAAGATACATCTGCTCAACTGTGGAGTTCTAACACCTTGTCCAAATGAGTAGAAGACTACTCTTCCAACTTATGCACATAATCAGAAAATTATTTTTGCATACTAGCCAATCCGATCATTTCTTTTCCCTAACCGCTTGTCTGTGATTCTGCATGCAGGCCTTGAAGGAGTTTAAAATCTTTTCTTTGCTCCTTCTTGATCTTGACATTTGTTTGCTAGAACCCTATTTCAGTTTGGATGATCATCTCAATCTTAAATTCCAAGATTTGAAGCCATTCGATCAAAGGCTCGTCTCCTTTCTATAATATCTTGGCCTTTAGTGCCTCATTGGTCTTCATTTTGACCACCATGTGAAACATCACTATGCATTCTTGACACCTCACTCTCTCTGATGTGAGAGTTTGCAGATTCTTTTCAATATTGCTCCTTTCTGTTTCCATCCTTAGGAGAGCATTACCCAGTTGCTCAACAACTACCAGCCCTTCAGATTCGAGCCTCTCTATCCACCTCTTGCCTATCTTCCCGAAGTGTCTGTCCTCTTGCAACCTTGCTATAATAGCTTGGTTCTCTATAGCACTGGGATCAAAAGTGGTCTCGGTGCTGGGAACACTTGTGTTAGGAATAAGGTGTCTCAACCTTGGATAATTCCTATTCTTATTATTTGTTTTGTAAAATGTATTTCTTGCAAATAATGTTGATGTGTTGGCATTTTGAATTGTGTGTAAGGAGATCATGGCTAAAACAGTTATGACAGATTCCTATGACACGTAAGAGCTATGTCAGGAAGATTCAATGATAGGTGAAGACATGTGGAAATTGATAAATTTGAGTACTGTACACTCTTCTCGGAGAATGGTAAAACCCTAATACGGTTATCTTTTGGAGTAGCCCTAAAAAGTGAAGCGCATGATATAGGCGTTTGTGAGGGTTGCAAAGAGATATGAAGCGAGTGTATTGTTGGAACGGTTTATGCTGCCGTGATTTGTCTTCAAGGGTTCTGAAATCTTCTAAAAGAACTTGCATTGCAAGTGTATTGTAGCTGTAATAGTTTTGATCAATACATTATGCAGGTTTTGGAGTGCTGGGGTTTTTTACCGAAAGGGTTTCCCCAGGGTATATCATTGTGTCATTCTCTGTTTTCTGTATGCATGGTATGTGGTTGCAATATCTTTGTTAAAGTAGTTAACGAATCTGTAATTGTAAGGATTTAAAAGAATTTGCACAATACTTTCCTATAGAGATTAGCGTAGGAAGCTGTTTCCACACCTGAGTTTCCTTACAACTTGCTATTGGAGTGATGAGTTGTCTGATGAAATTAGTTAGCTCAACTACTTCTACTTTGAGTTGAACTTTAGCAGTTTTGAGCTCCTCGAGCTCTTCTTTTATTACCACATTGGTGGACTTCCACCAGTCTACCTTAGTGTCGTGCCGAGCAAGCCCCATGTCAAATGACTGTAACTAAAAATCAGAGGTAGTCATATCTTCAATTCTGCCTTCTTTTGTAGGCTTGGCCACCTCCATAGTGAAATGCCCTTTTTCAGGATCTCGGCCCAGTGTAGACATTGTCTTCACTTTCTTTGCTTTACCCACTATGGTGCTGGGTTGCAAGGCCCATGAGAGAGTATCTTTGCCAGAAGTCCTTTCCTCTACTCTCTTCCTTTTACGCTCTAAAGTATGTTCTATCTAGGATTCAACACTAGTAACTTTGGAAGCATAAACCAACTCTTCTATGAACAACTTCCTGATGACCGGAGGAGTACCTTTAGGCCTGGAAGCAAATGGGTTCACTGATATTGGAGAAGAGGAGACCAATATAATGACTTGAGCAGCTTCTTGTTGCTTCTCAACCCTCTCATCTGATTATGTGGCTGAGGTATTGGAGGTATCCTCACCCACTTCAACTACAACATGGGACCCTCGTATTGGAGTATCTTGGGTCGAAGTGCCAACTTGTGTATCTACAATAATAGTTTTAGCTGATTGCTCAGGTCATGCACCTTTAGTGGGCTCTTCTTTTGGTTTGGCCATGTTTGTAGAAACTTCTTCTTCTATCGACCCGGTGTTTGGAAGCGGGCCTTCTCCACATGTCTTCTTTGGCTGGACCTCTTTCTTAGGAGGCTTATCACCTCCACTGGCTAGCTGAGATTAAATTTTGGCCACAGTTGGGATTATTACTAAAGAAGTTGTTGTAATGCTCATAGTATCTTTTGTTGGGGTCCTTTGAGTAGGAGGCTTCCTTTCTAACCACTTCCTCCTACCTGCAGTCCATTCGACCCACTGCTCTATTCTTTTGTAAATCCCACCCATCAAGGTTTCTAGGTCATTAATGGCTTGTCCTAGCATAGGCTCAGAGCTTATAGGGAGTGGCTTTATTTTCTCCAAATATGTATTATCATACATATGTTGACCATCATCTTCCAACCCCTCCACTTCAATGTTAACTTTGAACTTTTTGATTTTTTCACAGGTTAACCTGGCCTAGAATCTCTCTCGGCTTTCTAAGTCATCTTTGAAATTAGCCCAGTAGTCTTCAATATCATCAACATGATGAATCACATGACTCATTTGTAAGAAATATCAGGCATAATTTACAGGATCATGCTGCGGCCTCAAGACATCATATGTATCTAACTAAAACCTCTTTGAAAATGTCTTCAAAACAGTCTTTGCCTTAGACCAAGATGCGCAACTGTAGGCTCCAATGGTCATCAAGAAATCGTAGCCCTTCTTCCTAGCATTAGCATAGATCAAATTCACTTGGATTGCCTGCCTCATCATCTCAACCAGCACGATCGTATCATCGGGATATCTAGGCAACTTCAAAGGGAAATCATCGAATCCTGCAAGACGAATATATGAGAAATCTGCAAATTGAATGAAAAAGCACCCAAATTGGCTGATGAAAGCCATGGCTTCAAGAGAGAATATCCTTTCTAGACAACCTTGTATCTCCCTGTACACTCTCATTATGAATGAATCATTAACTCTGAGATATTCAGCATAACTGTTATGTAATCATAGACACAGGAAAAATTCATAGCTTTTAACATTATCTAGGAACTCTTCTAATCTAGGAAGCCCTGGCCAAATTTGAATTATGGAAAATATATACATAAAGACTGAAAACATGTAGAACTCATTCTGAACCTTAGCTCTACTTAGGGCACTGGAGAGATTTTCGCTTACGATAAGAGCCAAATCGATGAAATGGTGTTTAGAACAGATCACCTGGACTAAGAAGAAATGGTGCTCAATGAATTTCAGTGCTTTGCTTTAGATTTGTGTCGTATAATGTTTTGGGCAACTTTCCTTTGGTGCTCTTTAGCTCTTGAAACCATGACTTTATTATTTCTTTCTTCCACACTGCTTTCTTTGCTACATATTTGATAACTTCCCAACTATATGTCATTTCTAAATATTCAGCCTGCTCTGGAATGCATCGTGAGTTCTAGATAGAATCTTGATCAATGGACAAAAGAACCGTATCGTTGGGCAGGATTTGCTTGGCATTTGGGTTATATCAGGCTATGCACTCTCGAACAAGCTCAGGAGCTTGAATGGCAACAGGAAAACTGACAACTTCTACTAACCCACTCTCTTTTAACTTCTCAGTGATAGGGTACATATGGTTTGCCTTCAATCTGCTCTGAAAGTTCTGCATATCAAAGAACTTCAAGGAAGTGTCTATAATTTTATGCCAATCAGATGTGATGCCATTCATCCCATTGAATCCCATAAATCTAGTAGTCATACTTCAACTGATTCTGACTTGGGATAAGGGATATCTCTCAAGAACACAAAAGCGGGGAATAACTATAGTTGAGAGCTTCTAATCCAGACAATTCGTTAAACAGATGGTAGATCATGTTCGTAATACCTCACTGATTTTGTAACTTTTGAATTCTTAATATTTAACGGCCGACTTCCCGCGTCACACAAATGAAAAGACTAAGACATTAATCAAAAATGTCCATTATACAGTAAAATGACTTTATTTGAATTAATTACTTTACCCCTACAGGCCATTAAGAAACATCCTTGCACTTTAGTAACTATAATGGTAACTTTCTGGAGGTAGCGGAAAATCACTTTTCCACTTCCCTTTCAACGGAGAAATGCATTTGGAGTGCTCTCTACTAAAAAAACCATTGAGGGAAAAATTTAGCTTGTTTAGATGCTAAAATGGAATGTCTTGATTTCATCAGCTTTCTTTGTGCCTTGGATCACTCATAAAATTGATTCTTCTTTAAAGTTATTCCATAAAATGATTTGGTAGAAAATGCATTCTGTAGGTCGAAACCCACCTGTTGGAGTAGCGGAGAAGCCATTTTCCGCTTTCCCGCCAGTAATCCTGCATCTTGAATTTTTCCTCGCTCAATCATTTATTTTCCCTGAAATAGATTTTATCTAAAGGCCCAAAGCCTTCTTATTCCCAAATATCTCGTTATCAACTTTCCCTGACCTCTGATACTCGGAATTCTATTAGTTGTAGAAAATGCACTCTACAGATGATTTTCTGCCAAGGAGAAGCTCAAAATCAATTTTCTGCCAATGCTACAAAAGGGAAAGATTAAGACAAAATACTTCAACTGCATTTAAAACCAATGTTAGAATCCTTTGAAACATGACCTTTACTGGATTTGGGGACTTAACCTACCCAATGAAATAGGATCTCAGAGACCAATTCCCCCGGCTCACAAAAGAGAAGGCAATTTAGGGAAATTTGATAAAGGCCTCCTATCCTAAGAGGATAGCTAGACTTAGACTCAAGACTTACACGAGGCTTGCAAGATCACTACTACACATTAAACATCCACTTTGTCTCAAAGGTACACAGACCAAAAGTGGGGCAATAGCTGGCTCTATCTGGGGACTTGGACATTCACATGTCCAAGCAAGGAACTCAAATATCTGGTTTGGCAAAACTTAACAAAAAGGTGGCTCACAACAAAACTAAAGTGAGACACGGAAAGGAAAGCAGAAAGGAAACCTAGCTAATGGAAACAAAAATAGGAACTAAACGTAACTATGATACAATACAGGGGTTACCTATTTTAAATTCATATCTGATACAGCTTCAAGTCTTGACCATTGTTTGTCAAGGGTAATGCTTCACCATCTGGATAAGTCATCTTAAAAGAATTCCTCTCGAATGCTTGATGGATATTAAAGGGTCCTTTCCACAATGTTTCAAATTTTCCATGCATGCCTTTGGGTGCCCTACGCTTGTCCCATAACAACACCATATCTCCCTCCATAAATTTCTAGGGTCTACTCTTTTTATCAAACAATTTCTTCACACGCATTTGATGTTGTGTAATATGATCTACCATTTTCTCTCTTTCTTCTTCAAGTTTGTTTATGTACAGAATCCTCTTTTCTAAACCATCTTCATATATACCATCTTCTACTGATGTTCTTAGTTTGCAAGTCACCAATTCTAATGGCAATGGAAGACTGGTTTTGATCCCATAAACAAGTTTAAAAGGAGATATACCAATGGCTCTTTTTGGAGTCATTCTGTCTACCCAGAGGGATTCATAAATTTTCTTGTGCCAAGTTCTCTGATTGTCTTCCACAAGCTTTTTCATGATGCTCAACATTTTTTTGTTACTGGACTCAACTTGGCCATTTCCTTGAGGGAAATAGTCAGATGAATGACTGATCATAATGCCATACTCAAAACAAAATTTGGTGATTTCCTGAGAAGAAAATTATGTGGCATTATCCATAACTAACCTAATAGGCACACCAAATCTTACCGTGATGTTATCTTTGATGAATTCACATACTACCTCCGAAGTAGTTTTCTTGGTTGCTTTTGCCTACACCCATTTTTTGAAGTAGTCAGTCACAGTGATTATGTAGGTATGGCCCGCACTAGACGTGGGATTTATAGGACCAATAAAATCAAGACCCCACTATTGAAAAGGACCTTCGATTATCACGGGTCTAAGGGGTAGTGCTGCTAAGTGTGGTTTTCTAGTAGACATTTTACATTTCTCACATCTCTACCCAATGATATGCATCTCTAAACATTCCTGGCCAGTAATAGCATTGTCTCAATATCTTGAATGCAGTAATTGGTGAGGAGAAGTGTCCCCCACAAGCTTCATCATGAAACACCCTTAACAGCTTCTCTTGATGTTGTTTGTCAATGCACCGAAGGAAAGTTCCATCTATAGACCTCTTATACAATCTATCTTCCCAAATTATGTATTTAGAAGCTTTCAATTTTAGATCTCTTCTTTGATTCGAAGTCAATCCTTTAGGACATTCACCATATGTCAAGAATTACACAATATTTTCAAACCATGGATCTTGTATACTTACTGCTAGGACCAATTGTGTATTTTCAGGGTCTTCATCCACTTGGTTTTCTGCCATCACTTTACATAGCACATTTCCTCTCACCAGCTTAGTGGGCTTGATTTCTATGTCATATTCTTGAGTCTTAACCACTCATGCTCCTCTGTTATTACACCCTACATCCTACTGAGTCAATCTGCTCTTTACGGCAATGCCAGGCACATATACAAGAGAGTGAGAGTGTAAAATGTAGATTATGAAATTCTTTAAAGCTTTTACTACTGCGAAAGCATTTTTTCAGTCTGAGAGTATCTTAGCTCATGATTTTTCAGAGGTGTGCTCATAAAAGCGATAGGAGCTTGAACTCTTTCCTTGTTCTCATGTATGAGGATGGCTGATAGAGTGTGTTCAAAAGAATAACAATAAATTATGAAATCCTTCTTGTAATCTGGATGACATAACATCGGGGCATTGGATATGGTATTCTTGATGCTTTTGAAAGCTTGTTTACCAGAGTCATTCCACTTGAAATTCACATTTCCCTTCATCATGTCCACTATGCACTTGGTAATCTCAGAAAAAATCTGGAATGAACCGCCTAAGAAAGTTTACTTGACCGAAAAATGATTTCACTCCAGTTTTTTTCACATGTAAGCTCAATTGCTGGATTACTCTCACCCTTTTTGGATCAATTCTTATGCATTCCTGGGAAACAATGTGGCCCAGCAACTTCCCTTCGGTCACACAGAAAATTGACTTTTTGGGATTCAGTGAAATCCCATCTTCTCTACACCTTTGCAATACTCTCCTTAAATCATTTATGTGATCTACTCTTTTTCTAAAAAACACAATAAGATCATCTAGATACATACCAATTATTTTGTTCTTCATATCACTGAAAGAAAGATCCATACCTCTCTAAAAGGTTTCCCTAGCATTGATCAACCCGAATGGCATCCTGTGATATGCGAAAGTGCCCCATGGAGCAATGAAAGCCATTTTATGTTGGTCTGATTTCTCCACTTCTATCTAGTTGTACCCCAAGAAGCTGTCTAACATAGACATCATCTCAGCTCCCGCTACATTCTGCAATAGATGATCCATGTTGGGAAGGGTGAAGTTGTCTTTCAAAGAGGACCGATTTAGATTTCTGAAGTCTACACAGATCCTTATTTATCTGTTCTTCTTCCTTATAGGTACTATATTTTCCACCCAAGTAGAGTGATGGATAGGGTAGATAATCCTTGCTTTAATAATTTTATCCACTTCCCTAAATATTGCATCAGTAACTTTGGGATTGTAATTCCTTTGTTTCTACCTGAACGGGGAAGCCTCAAGTTTTAAGGGAATCTGGTGTTTGAATTTACCATTCATGAATCTCTTTAGATATTTATAACTCCAGGCGAAAACATCTTGGTATTCCAAGAAGAGTTTCCTGGCCTCTTCCCTTTCTTCTTCAATGCAACATTTCCTAATATTAATCATCTTGTGGTCCTTTTCACTTTCGATATTAATTCCTTCATACTCACTAGTGGTAGGACCTCTTTCAATTCTCTTCTTCTTAACAAAAGTATCATGCCTGTTGAAGATTTTTTCAAGTGTAACTAAGTGGGGAGGGATGATATTGCCTTGCAACTGGATGACCTATGACTTGTCCTTCTTCTATTTTTCATGACATTTTTCCTTATGATCACCAGGAGCATCTTTATGGAAGTCACCACCACTCTCCAAGAAGAGAAGGAGGTTCTTGTCATCCTCAAACACTTGCCAATCTTCCACATTATCAGGCACAGATGGTTGATACATAACCTCTACTTGGTACTTCTTATCTTTGAACTCTGGGTGAGGGAGGAGTAATGAGGCTGACACTGCTAAAGAGTCTACCTTGGAATTCAATTCTCTCAGTACATATTCAATAAAGAATGCATCCAATGCTTCTATGTAGTCCCATACTCTGTTTCTATAGATCTTCAATCTATGATTCTTTACAGAGTATTGATTTTTAACTTGGCGTACAATTAGCTTAGCATCACCCCGGGCTCTCAAAATTTTCACGCCCTTTTCTTTTGAAACAATGATTCCTAACAGTAGGGCTTCATACTAAGCTATATTGTTGGTGTTTCCAAACTCCAATTTGTATTCCATGGGCTCACATATGCCATCTAGCAATATCAGGACTACGCCTGCACCAGATCTTGACGATGCACAACTACCATCAAATTTGAGGGTCCAGATTTCTGACGGTGTTTCTTTAGTGAAAGACTGGTCTTCTTCTTCTCCTAGTTTAGTTTCCTCATCATGACCATCTGTAAACAACATATAATTGCCAAATTCAAACTCCTGATATAGAATCTAGGCTTTGGGATCATCAGACTTCAGCACTGTGAATTTGCCTTCTCTTTAGGGACTAGTTTTATCTTTTTGCCACCCACTGGGATCAAAGCTTGAGACCAATCTAGATTTATTTCCCCTCCTAGGTCTCTACAGAAACTCCTTCTTAGCAACAAACTATAACTGGCAGGTATATCAGTAACAAGTATTGTTAACAACATTTTCCTCTCAGGAGGTGCTGCTAGAGCCACTTGGGCATCTTTGATTTGCCCAACCAGGGGAACTTGTTTGGAATCCATAGAGTAACACCTACCATGGTCTTTAGTGAGGGCAAGTCCTAATAAGGCTTTAGCTACAGTCGATGGCATTACATTGTCTGAGGCTCCAGAGTCTATTATGCAATTGCTTAACTTGAAACCATTAATATACAATGACACATAGAATGGGTCTGGCTTTTGGCCTGGGAAAGTAGCCAACACAGATGGCTCACCTTGCTCAATTGGGTCTGCAAATATAGACACATTTTCTATGGTATTCATGGAATTTTGATTTACATTTTGATTCCCCTCTTTATAGTAATCTACTAATATTTGCAGTTCTACAGGATTAGACTTAAGATAGTCTATGGGGGAAATCTGAATTCTAGAATCTCTACAAAATTGAATAATGTCAAAAGAGATTTTCTCCTTACCTAGTTGTAGAATCCTTACTCCTTGGTTGGCCTCCTTAGAATTGGAATTAGATGCCTCATTATTCTTTGGTGGAGGTGTGGAAGAGGAGCCTTTATCTTTCTGACTCTGACTTAAGACTATATAGGAGGTCCCGTCTATGGTAGCATAACATGTTGCTCCTTGTTCTGAATCTGATTCATATTCTAAATATAATCTTTCAGAGTTGCCATGTGAATATAAATCTGGTTCAGCTCCAGACACTCCAGCATTCCATTCGTCAGTCTGATGCATTTACCAAGCATGAGCTACATCGGGACAACTTTCTCCATCATGATCAGTAGTTAAATGGAAGGCGCACATGTTTCCCCTTTTAGGAGGAGCTTCTATAGCTAACCTCTGTGGTGGAGCAATCAACTGTAGTGTCTTTCCATCGACATTCCTTCCTTCATTGTTTCTTCCAGGCTTCTCTTGAAAGTTTCACTGATAGGGATTATTAAATCTAGGAAGTTGCCTCTTGAAGGTGATGAATTCATTGGATAATTTTTGAATCATCTCATCTGATGATGTGGTGTTACTAGTACTGGCTCTAGATTGTATCTCTCTTTTTCATTTTCCCATCGATATCATGTGGTCTTCTAACTCCACCTCGGTCCTCTGAGCAAGGTCCAAAGTGGCTGGATTTGTTCTCCTTAGATCATAACTGATGTCAGGAGGCATAACACTTATGAAAAATGTTTTCAAATTCCCGATGGTAGGCCTGTTAGCTATTGGGATACGATTCACAAGCTTATTGAATTTAGCCACAAAATATCTCATACTAATAGAAGGCTCTTTCTTGATGGAGGTCAATTGTGTCAATAGTACATGTTCATCTTCAATAGTTTTAAATCTTCCCTCAAAGGTAGCTCTCATGGAGGCCCAATCTATGATAGAGGAATCAGGTAAGTGGTGAAACCAATCAGCAGCTCCTTCGACAAGGGTTTCAATGAATAATCTGATGGCAACATCTTCTCACACTGCTAAGAAATTAACTGAAGCAAAGAATGCAACAATGTGTTCATCTATAGATACTTTCCCATATCCAGAGAATTTGGGGAAATTCTTTCTTGAACCTGAGGGAAGGGGATTATATGCTGCTAATTGCAATGGTCCAACTACAGCGGCCCAAGGAAGTGCCATAACTACCAGAGGTAGATAGGGTGTTAGGTTGACAACAGGAGGAGCAACTACTCCATGCAAAGTTAACACTTAACAAGTGGTAGAACAAATAATTGATTGTTTGGGGGGGGGAGGAGGTCTACTTTTTCTCTTGGTATTCATGTTATTTTGACAGGGTACTTCAAGTAAAGAAAAATCAAGGTTCGCAAGTCTCTCAAAAATTGGGTCTGTACCACCTTCTTTCTTTGCACTCCTAAGAAACCTCTTGGGCTCTAGGGTTCTGACTAGTCTTCTAGTCTGGCTTCACACTCTTCTTGGTGTCGTGCCCTTGCCAAAATTCTCCTTTGGATGGCTTCTTTGAGTGCTTCTATTCTATCTTCTTCGTGTTCCAGCACTTGACTAGCGTTTCTATAGTACTCAGTGTTTCCTGTATATTTCCAAACAAAAGTATTCAGTGAGGAAATGAGATCCTCTTTATCGTCTTGGAATCCAAGACTCGGTTGGAGCATAGGAATTATGTTTTCATGGGGAAGTACCATCTTTCCTCATGATATGATTCTCGTTTAACGACTGTTCGTCTCCCCAGTAGAGTCACCAAAAATCTGTTGGTAAACAGACTGTTCTTTTTGCTTTAACTCTAGGATACCCTAATATTTAAGAACAATGAATATAACAGTTGGGAAATTGCTACCAAATAACTAATTTCCCTCTAAATTTAAAGGTACAACTCTCTTAAGTAAATGATCTTCAAATCCTTCCTATTCTAATAGGGGTATGTTCTTGACCCGAGATCAGAAGAGGTAAACCAAGCTAAACCTAGACAGGAAATAGCTCAGGCAGGATAAATCCAATTCTAACTTTAGCCAATTTCAAGATTTCATCAATCATATGACTCCTTAAAACTGGTAATGCAATAACTGATAATGAAAATGCAAATGCAAGACCTAGAGATTTAATGATGAAATGACAATGAATCAATCTATTTCACAAGGACATCTCCCAGACTTAGAATAACACTAGATTTCCCCCTAATTAACTATATCAAATCATAATACAAAATTCTAGTTCAACCACAAACTATAAAATCTAATTCCAAAGAAACATTCAAATTTAATAGATAGATGAATGCAATGCAATGGAACAGTTAAAGAAATGGCATTCAAACACACAAATTTGACTCAGCAAAATGCTATCTTTCACACCAAAATTTAGCCGACCTTTTCATTGATTTGGAAAATAGAACATATAGGGTTCCAGAGTTGGACCATTACAAAAGGGTAACCGAAACGGTTTCACTTCTCCAATCAAAAATGATAAACAAGGTTTATCCATTGTAATACTATCAAAATTTAGCACAAGAGGGAATCTATCTAAGCTTCGGTTTACTTCCCCATGTCTAATTTAGACCTATAGGCAGTGACAGCTATGATGATTGGCATGAGCTCTTCATGCCTATTGATATGAACATTAGTATATCTAATGAGTCATCTAGAATGTTCTTTGGCCGGGCTCTTGATTGCATCTATCCAATCTTTCAGCTCTTCCATGGCTTTAAAGATACATCCTCTCAATTGTTAGAGTTCTGGCACCTTGTCTAAATGAGTAGAAGACTGCTCTACCATCTTATGCAATAATCAAAAAATGATTTCTACATACTAGCCAATCCGATCATTTCTTTTCCCTGGCCGCTTGTCTGTGATTCTGCATGTAGGCCTTGAAGGAGTTTAAAATATTGGCTCTGCTCCTCCTTGATCTTGACATTTGTTTGCCGCAACCTTGTTTCAGCTTGGATGATCATCTCGAGCTTAAACTCCAAGCTTTGAAGCCATTCGATCAAAGGCTCATCTCCTTTCTATAATATCTTGGCCTTTAGTGCCTCCTTGGTATTTATTTTGACCACCATGTGCAGCATCACTATGCATTCTTGAAACCTCGCTCTCTCTGATGCGATAGTTTGCAGATTCTTTTCAATATTTCTCCTTTCTATTTTCCAACCTTAGGAGAGCATTACCCAGTTGATCAACAACTACTATCCCTTCATATTTGAGCCTCTCTATCCACCTCTTGCCTATCTTCCTGAAGTGTCTTTCCTCTTGCAACTTCGCTATAATAGCTTGTTTCTGTGCAACACTAGGATCAAAAGTGGTCTGGGTGTTGGGAACACTTGCTATTGGAGTGATGAGTTGTCTGATGAAATTAGTTAGCTCAGCTACTTCTGCTTTGAGTTGAACTTTAGCAGTTTTGAGCTCCTTGAGCTCTTTTTCTATTACCACATTGGTGGACTTCCACTTGTCTACCTTAGTGTCATGCCGAGCAAGCCCCATGTCAAATGACTATAACTAAAAATCAGAGGTAGTCATTTCTTCAATTCTGCCTTCCTTTGTAGGCTTGGCCACCTCCATAGTGAAATGCCCTGTTTCAGGATCTTGGCCCAGTGTAGACATTATCTTCACTTTCTTTGCTTTACCCACTATGGTGTTGGGTTGCAAGGCCTGTGATAGTATCTTTACCAGAAGTCCCTTCCTCTATTCTCTTCATTTTATGCTCTAAAGTATGTTCTATCCAGGATTCAGCACTGGTAACTTTGGAAGCAGAAACTAACTCTTCTATGAACAACTTCCTGATGACCGGAGGAGTAGCTTTAGGCCTAGAAGAAAATGGGTTCACTGATGTTGGAGAATAGGAGACCAATCTAATGACTTGAGCAGCTTCTTGTTGCTTCTCAACCCTCTCATCTAATTATGTGGCTGAGGTATTGGAGGTATCCTCGTCCACTTCAACTACAATAGGGGACCCTCATCTTGGAGTATCTTGGGTCGAAGTGCCAAATTGTGTATCTATAGTAAAAGCTTTAGCTGATTGCTCAGGTCCTGCACCTTTAGTGGGCTCTTCTTTTGGTTTGGCCATGTCTGTAGAAACAGCTTCTTCTGTCAACCCAGTGTCTGGAAGCGGGCCTTCTCTACATGTCTTCTTTGGCTAGACCTCTTTCTCAAGAGGCTCATCACCTCCACCGTCTGGCTGAGATGAACTTTTGGCTATAGTTGGGAGTATTACTAAAGAAGTTGCTGCAATGCTCAAAGTTTCTTTTGTTGGGTTCCTTTGAGTAGGAGGCTTCCTTTCCGACCTCTTCCTTCTGCCTGCAGTCCATTCGACCCACTGCTTTGTTCTTCTGTAAATCCCACCCATCAAGGTTTCTAGGTCATTAATGGCTTGTCCTAGCATGGGCTTAGAGCTTATAGGGAGTGGCTATATTTTCTCCAAATGTGTACTATCATACATATGTTGACCATCATCTTCCAACCCCTCCACTTCAATGTTAACTTTTAACTTTTTGATTTGTTCAATGGTTAACCTGGCGTATAATTTTCTCTCGACTTTCTAAGTCATCTTTGCAATTAGCCCAGTAGTCTTCAATATCATCAACATGATGAATTGCATAACTCATTTGCAATAAATCTTGGGCATAATTTACAGGATCATACTGCGGCCTCAAGACATCATATGTCTCTAACTGGAACCTCTTTGAAAATGTCTTCAAAATGTTCTTTGCCTCAGACCAGGATGCACAACTGTAGGCTCCAATGGTCATCAAGAAATCGTAGCCCTTCTTCCTAGCATCAGCACAGATTAGATTCACTTGGAGTGCCTGCCTCATCGCCTAGACCAGCACGATCATATCATCAAGATATCTGGGCAACTTCAAAGGGAAATCATCAAATCTTGCAAGATGAATATATGAGAAATCTGCAAATTGAATGAAAAAGCACCCAATTTGGCTGATAAAAGCCATCACTTCAGAAGAAAATATCCTTTCTGGACAACCTTGTAGCTCCCTGCACAGTCTCATTGTGAATGAATCATTAACTCTGAGATATTCAGCATAACTGTTATGTAATTATAGACATGGGAAAAATTCATAGCTTTTAACATCATCTGGGAACTCTTCTAATCTAGGAATCCCTGGCCAAATTTGAATTGTGGCCAATATATATATAAGGACTGAAGACATGTAGAACTCATTCTGAACCTTAGCTCTACTTAGGGCACTGGAGAGATTTTTGCTTACCATAAGAGCCCAATCGATGAAATGGTGTTGAGAATAGATCACCTGGACTAAGAAGAAATGGTGCTCAATGAAGTTCAGTGTGTCACTCTCACCTTAGATCCTATGGAGAAGCACCAAGATTTCTACAATCTCTGGCTTTAGATTCATGCCATATAATGTTTTGGGCAACTTGCCTTTGGCACTCCTCGGCTCTTGAAACCATGACTTCATTATTTCTTTCTTCCACACTACTTTATTTGCTACACATTTGGTAACTGCCCGACTATATGTCATTTCTAAATATTCAGCTTGTTTTGGAATGCATAGGGACTTCTGGATAGAATCTTGATCAATGGATAGAAGCACCGTGTTGTTGGGAAGGAGGATTTGCTTGGTATCTGGGTTATATCAAGCTATGCACTCTCGAACAAGCTCAGAAGCTTGAATGGCAATAGGAAAACTGACAACTTCTACTAACCCGCTCTCTTTTAACTTCTCAGTGATAGGGTGCATCTAGTTTTCCTTCAATCTGCTCTGAAATTTTTGCATATCGAAGAACTTCAAGGAAGTGTCTATAATTTTATGCCAATTAGATGTGATGCCATTCAGCCCATCAAATCCCATAAATCTAGTAGCCATACTTCAACTGATTCTGACTTGGGATAAGGGATATATCTCAAGAACATAAAAGCAGGGAATACCTATAGTCAAGAGCTTCTAATCCAGACAATTTGTTAAATAGATGGTAGATCATGTTCGTAATACCTCAGTGATTTTGTAACTTTTGAATTCTTACCATTTAACGGCCAACTTCTCGTGCCACATGAATGAAAAGACTAAGACATTAATAAAAAGTTCATTATAGAGTAAAACGACTTTATTTGAATTAATTACTTTACCCCTATGGGCCATTAAGAAACATCATTTCACTTTAGTAACCGTAACGGTAACTTTCTAGAGGTAGCAGAAAATCACTTTTCCACTTCCCTTTCGGTGGAGAAATGCCTTTGGAGTGCTCTCTACTCAAAAGTCCACTGAGGGAGAAATTTAGCTCGTTGAGATGATAAAATGGAATGTCTTGATTTCATCAGCTTTATTTATGCCCTAGATCTCTCATAAAATTGATTCTTCTTTAAAGCTCGTCCATAAAATGATTTGGTAGAAAACGCACTCCGTAGGTTGAAACCCGCTTGTTGGAGTAGCGGAGAAGCCATTTTCCACTTTTTTGCCAGTAAGCCTGCATCTTGAATTTTTCCTCGCTCAATCATTTCTTTTGCCTAAAATAGATTTGATCTAAAGGCCTAAAGCTTTCTTATTCCTAAATCTCTCATTATCAAATTTCCCTGACATCTGATACTCTGAATTCTGTTAGTTGCAGAAAACACACTCTGCAAGTGAATTTCTGCCAAGGAGAAGCTCAGAACCAATTTTCCGCCAATGCTACAAAAGGAAAATATTAAGGCAAAATACTTCAACTGCATGTAAAACCAATGTTAGAATCCTTTGAAATATGACCTTTATCGGATTTGGGAACTTAACCTACCCAATGAAACAGGATCTCAAAGACAAATTCCCCCCGAATCATGAAAGAGAAGGCAATTTAGGGAAATTTGATAGAGGCCTCCTATCCTAAGAGGATAGCTAGACTTAGACTCAGGACTTACACGAGGCTTTCAAGATCACTACTACACATTAAACATCCACTTTGTCTCAAAGGTACGTAGACCAAAAGTGGGGCAACACAGTTATTGCTTCTGTGTTGTATCTGCAAGATGGTTTGGTATTTGGGAGTGCCTTTGACCCTCAGCATCATCCCTCTTTGCGTAAGATCTTCTCATTAAATTTTCCCATTCGGTGATCTTGTGGGTATGTGCAGGATCACTGTATGCCAAACTAAGCCTTAAGTGGCAATGAAAATTCAGAAAATCAGAGTTAGGAAAGTTGACGTAATGTTTTGGACAAGTTATCAATCTTATATAAAAAATGTGTAAGAAGAGAATCTGTAGAAAATTGAATCTAGTTTCTAAGCTACTATCCCTTCTTTAAAAAAAAATATTCTATATGGTGAAATTTCAAATTTCAATGCAGTAGCATGAAAATTTCAAGAAAATGATAAGAAGAAGGTGTATGTCTGACCACCTTAAACACAATCAAATGATAATATTTTTTTACAAGATTTTAGATATAAGTAGTAGGCTCATGTTCGAATGTGATGCATATTTTTTTGTAATATTTTTCCAAGTAAATAATTAATTATGATTTTTCTACTACAACTTTTCCATAATATAAAAAATGTCTGACCACCTTAACTTAGTCTAAAATTCATCAAATTGAATTTTTTTTAGTTTTTGAAATTGTAGTAGGAAAAGCATAGAATGTGACTCATGTTTTGGATTTCAAAAATGTTATACGGTTTGAAAGTTATAGTTATTTTTCAATCAGTCTATCAATCAGGACTAAAAAGATAAGAAGTAGGCGTATGTCTGACCACCTTAAACAAAATCAAATGATAATATATTTTTACTATATTCTAGATATAAGTAGTAGATTATTGTCTGGATGTGACGCATATTTTTTTTTAATTTGTTTTCAAGTAAATAATTAATTATGATTTTTCTTCTACAACTTTTCCAGAATATAAAAACTCTCGTGTCTGACCACCTTAACTTACTCTAAACTTCATCAGATTGATTTTTTTTTGTTTTTTTCTTGTAGCAGGTGAAGCATAGAATGTGACATATGTTTCAGATTTAAAAAATGATATACCATTTGAAAGTTATAGCTATTTTTCAATGAGTCTACCAATTAGGACTTCTTTTTCACATCACCACTTTTTGGCATACCATGATCCTGCACATACCCTTGTAACAAACTTCATTTAGTTCATTTCCTCATCCATCTCATCATCACTTCACATTAAATCATCATTTAATATCTTGTCTTTGTACTCGGTAAAACTTGCTATCCAACTCGGTAACTGACTTCTTCACTTTCTCGGTCTCTAACTTGCTCTTGGTAATCGGTGCTCGGTGTCTAACTTGCTCTCGGTGCTCAGTGTCTAACTTGCTCTCAGTGCTCGGTGCTTGGTGATTGGTGTGTAGCTGTGACCAACTCACATAACATTCTACCGACTAACACAGTCTAGCTTGGTAAAGTATCTCTTTCAATAATAACTTCACTTATTTCAGTTCCCGACTCGATCAATCAAATGTACCAATTTTATAACATCAAATATACAATAGAATACAACTAAAACATCATTACTTGATCATTTTATGATCTATATTTTTCACCCATTTAACTTCTCCTCTTAAGATATGGTAACACAATAAAAATAAATTAATCAATTGCTTGACATCAATGAAAAAACAACAACTGGTCTAACCATTTCTACAATCATGATAATCGGTATCACTTGGTCTTCATCATCTCCATTAGATATTCATCAGTTAATAAAAAATCTCCCTTTTTGGCATTGATGGAAACCACTATAATAGTGTTATAGCAATTGATGATGGTAGCTCTCAAATACATAACTCTACTCCCTCTGAGTTGATAGTTTTGTTTCCACTTTGATGTTTATGTTCTAAATCTCCCTCTTAGATAAATATTTTGTTTCTATAACATACATTCTGAATCTCCTTCATGAGTAAATATAGCATTCATTCTTCTATCTCAATATCTCTCGGTAGATAGATGTATCATCAATGTATTCTTCTCCCTCTTTGACAACAATGCCAAAAATTCATGCTTGTTTCAGTAGTGGATTATACCTAACATTTACTCTTAAATCATTACATGTAGAAATCTTAAGATATGGTAACACAATAAAAATCAATTAATCAATTGCTTGACATCAATGACAAAACAACAACTGATCTAACTATTTCTACAATCATGATACTCGGTATCACTCGGTCTTCATCATCTCCATCATATATTCATCAATTAATCAACAAAAATACGTGTCACATTCGAATGTGAGTCTTCTACTTATATCTAAAATATTATAAAAAAGTATTATCATTTTGATTGTGGTTAGGGTGGTCAAACATACACCTACTTCATTTTTTCATAAAATTTATATACTACTGCATTGAAATTTTAGTTTTTCACCAAATGGATTATATTTGTTTGAAAAAATAAGTAGCTTAGAAACTACATTCAATTTCTTACAGATTCTATTCTTATATATTTTTATATTAGATTAATAACCTATTGAAATTTTTATGTCAAGTTGTCTAACTCTTTTTTTTTGTTGAAACCTAAGGGCCTACTTTGGCCCACCATGATCTTGCACATACCCCCTAATGCCTTTGGCATACACCCAAACCCTAAATTTTGACCAAACAAGGAAGTAGCATAATTGAATGGGAATCAACGCAATTTTTATAAGCATTCAAAGAAAGTGTTTTAAGAATTCAACACAAGTACCATAAGCATTTAGCGCAAGTGCCAGTGTTCTACAACACAATTGTGTGGTAAAGTTAGGACAATTAACACACAAAAAAGGTTTTTAAAAACATGACTAATAAGATATTAATTTGGCCCTCAGAACAAAAACTAAAATAAACCCATTTGAGATCTCTTAATTTCCTTCCCAGAAAGTCAATTAATCAAAACCATATGTTCACTTAAAATACTAAAAATAAGCAATTTCAAAAATAGCTACAATACAAACTAGGAAGACACAACATTCAAATATCATAGCAATAGTATCATTTCTATATTTTTAAAGAATGAATAACATATATTATAGATATCCTAACCATGCTAAAAGACATCACAAACACTAAAAAATCAAGCATAAAGAATAAGGTATTCGATCCCTACCTCGAGTCCTGCGAAGATGCAACCAAAAGAAAGAAATAAAGCAATGAAAGAAAAACCAATCAAACTCAATGTATAGCAATCAAATGTCCACCACTTCCAGAAAATACAATAGTAAATCAATCCAATCTTCATAGTAATATCTCCCTCTCAAGAAAAGAAATAAAACTCTCAAAATAATGATTGAAACTATCAACATTAACATTCACAAATTCCTCCTCAATTCTCAAAAGTTTCTTCATGAATTTTCCAACAAAAAACCCATAGGAAAGGAATGAAAAATCAACATTAAAATGCATCTTGAGGAAGTTGTATAGGAATGCGACCAATTCCCACTTCCCATCAATAAATTAAAACCAAAGTTATTAAAAGAAAATAGAGTATTCTCTCACAAATTTTTTTTTTCTATTGCATATAAAGTATATACAACATGTACAAAAAAACCATCGGTAGAGAGTTTCAGAGTATAACGCAAAGTCTCGGTACTACTGAGAGATACATACACCAGATATTACATGTATAATCAAGCTATATTGCAAAAAGAAAACTGGAAAAGGAACTATGGAGAGATATCTCCTTCTTCTTCTTCAACATAGTTGGAGTCAGGGGAGACTGAGTTGTAACCAGGGATTTCATATGTTCTACCTCCTCCTTGGTCAACCCTTTCCTCTGCTAGGATCACTAGAGCATTCATATGTCCTGACTGTTTTAGTTGCTAGATAAATTCAGCAAGGGTGATCTCAAACTCATCTATGTCTTTCATAGTGGTATATCCATGGGCTATCTCATTCTTCTCAATAGTGGTTTTTCCTTCCCTCAGCACCTACAGGAATTTTCTCTCCTTCATATTTATGACCATGGTGACCTGCATAGCAATATCAAAGTAAATGAGTCTCCTACGAGACTCAATAAGGTTCTTGTCAATACCTGCAAGTACATCATTATTTCGAGCCTTCCAGATATGCCATAAAATAATAGAAGATAATAAAGACCAGAATGTGTTACAAAATTTGTTGCTGCTAATAGTACCCGAGATAATATTCAGAGCATAGAAGTTGGTATTGTACACTAGGTCAAACATGTTCCAGACCTCGGAGGCAAAGAAGAAATGAGCTACAGATTCTTGTTGTTTGCAAAACAGACAGAAGTTTGGTTCCCCCCAGGTTTCTTGAATGGCAGTTTATGAAGAAAGAGTTTCCACAAGAAGAAAGAATTTTTTGGTTCCATAGTTCTGTTCCAAAGGAGTTTAAAGTATTTGTTCCAGTTAGGGTCCAGGATCTTTAGCCCCCATTTGTGGTTAACATGGGAGAAGATATCAGTTTTGGCAGTCAAGAGTTGATAAATGTATCTGGACTTACCAAGATGAAGGGGAGTGCTATCTGGCCAATGGAGTTGAAATTTACAAGAGGACTCATTACAACATCCCCTTATGGGACCTAAAGGTATTAATGTAGCAGAGAGAACAAAGAAGGTTCTACGCTGAGAGTTGGGAAGACTATATTGGGATTCAAGTATCTCCCATAGGGGTAGATTTCCCTGCTAGATTAGGTCAAAAAATGTTACAATTCCTCTCTCCACCCATTTCCTTGTTGAACATCCTTTCAGCAGTGCCAGTGGTTTGTCCCCATGTTTCAAGTTCCACCAGATAGATTTGAGTCCACAAATATTCCCATTTTGTTCCATCGGCCCCTTAGAGTACATAAATTTCTTAACATATTTCCAAGCCTTCCAAATGATTCTGAATACATTAGATCCTTGCACAGCCACATTGGCATCAATGGTCATGATGTCAGTGTAACATAGATTCTGCCACCCTCTAGCCTTGTTAATGCATGTCAGTTGCAAGTTATTCCTCACCAATACTTTCCATGGCTCGGTCCCCTCAGTTGCTTTAACAATCCACTTGACTACAAGGACAATGCCCTGAGATCTCAGGTCTTTGAGGCCGAGTCCCCCCCAATACCTATCCCTAGAGAACCATTTCCAGGAGACCGTGTGCATCCTCTTATTGCTCCTGCCATCTGACCAGAGAAAATCTTTGATAACCTTTTCGATAGAGTTAAAATGTTTCTGGTTGAAGAGCCACATAGAGGAGTAGTATATAGGGTAGGAGGAAAGAATCTTTTGATAGACTTGAAACCTTCCCAGAAATGATAGGAGGTTGTTGTCCCATTTAATGAGCTTCATGTTGATCTTTTCACCGATCCATTCCCACATGTGGTTGAGATTAGGAGATACGAAAAAGGGGATGCCTAAATACCTGACCACATGGTTAGGGCCTCCCCACTGGAATTCAAATCCACCCCACCAATTTGGGGGGTCTTGTTCCCACCCAAGCATAATAGAATTGGGTAGAGAGACTTTGCTTCCTGAGGCTTTGCAGAATATGTCCAGGTTAGTCATCAGAAAGCCCATATTATCCTCATCAAGGTGAAGAAAAATGGAGGTGTCATCAAAAAATTAGATGTTGGAGACTTCATGGTTGTTGGGGAGGAGAATTCCTTTCACTCTAGGGGAGAGGGAGTTGTCTTTGAGGAGGTAGTGGAGAGAATTTGCAGCGATGACAAAGAGGGATGGGGCAAGGGGGAACCCTTGCATGATAGATCTAGAGAGGTCAAAGAATTCAGATCTGACTCCATTTACTTCTACTATGGTCATAGCTATGTATAGGAGTACCGAGACCATCCTACAGAAGAAGGGAGGAAACCCTAGAGCTTCCAACATCATGATGATGAACTTCCATTCAATCCTGTCATAGGAGTTTTCGTAGTCTATGAGGAGCATGGCACATTTTTGATCTGACATCTTCGCCCATTCTAGGGCCTCCCAGCATGTAATAAGGTTCTCCAGGATGTACCTCCCCTTGACAACCCTAGTTTGGGTGAAGTTCACAACCGAGGAGAGGAGGCTCTCAATCCTCAAGGCCAGGGTTTTGGCCAGAATCTTGTAAACAACATTGAGGAGTGTAATAGGCCTCTAGTTTTTTATCAGCATTCTGTTTCCTTCTTTAGGTATGAGCTTGATGAGTCCCGCATTCAGGGTGGGGCCAAGAGTACCTGCTTCAATAGCTTCATTGTAGACTCTGAGTAGCTTGGGGCCAATCCAGTCTAAGTTGGCCTTGCATAATTCAATAGGTAGACCGTCTGGCCCTGGCACTTTATCACTGGCCATCTTTCCGATGGAGAAGAGGATCTCCTCCACTAAAAGTTCCTTGTTTAACTTGGATGCCTGATCATGTTCCTAGCAGACTCCCTGGAGTTGTTTGAGTCTTCTGAAGAAAATAATGTACTGTAGAACTCAGAGAAGGTATTGACAATTTCTTGCTGCGAGGTGATGACAACATCTTGGTCTCTAATACATGCAATCCTATCCCTAGTCTCCTTCTTCAAAGTATGGAAAAAAAACTTAGAGCCTTTATCCCCCAGGTTCATCCAGTTTATTCTAGCTCTAATCCATGCTCCTCTAGTCCTAGCCAGTTGCAGTCTCCCGAGGGAATCTCTACAGGTAATAACATTGCTAAGAAATACTAAGGAAGAGGGGATTCTTGAATCTATGTCTCAGCCTCTTGCAGAGACTCAACCTGTTTGAACTCCCTAAATCTAGAGTCTTCGTCCTTCTTTGTTCCAATTGCCTTAAGCATGTTCTGCCAAGAAACTGTGGTTTGGGTCCACCTGTCTCTATCACTGTCATGATGAGCTACATGTTCATTGTACAATGCTATGATCTTAATAGCAGCCTGTACCTCCTCATCTTCCAAAAGGGATGTGTTAAGTGCAAAACCTTGTTTCTTGGGAACTTCATCTCTTTGGTCCTTGATGATCTGAATAGAGGTAAAAGTGGGGTGGTGGTCAGAAAGGGTGTAGGGGACCACTTTCACACAATTGTCCTCACTCAGGGGGGGGTAGCTGAAGAGATGCTTATTGAGGTAGAACCTGTCCAATTTGGAATAGATTCTCCTCTCACCTCTCTAAAAATTAGACCATGTGTACTAGATCCCTCTAGAGTATCCTTTGCTGCCAGCCAGAGGATCAAATAAGTTAAGTTTGTTGATCATCCTGGTCTAGAAGAGTGGCTCGTTACCTTTCCACTCAAATCTTAGCCCACCCAACTTGTCTTGAGCCCTTTCCACCATGTTAAAGTCTCCTAAAAGGATCCATGGGACAGGCTCCAAATCTTCTAGCCACCTCCACAACTCAATCCTACCACTGTTCTCATTGGGGCATATACCGAGCACACCCCAAACTCTAAACCTTCTTCCTTAAATTTGATTTAAACTACCTTGTTGCAGGGAGAGATACCCCAATCTAGGACAACATTCCTCCAACTGGGTCCAACCAAAATAGAGACCCCCCTACCTCTAGGGTGCTTCGTGGAGAAGGCACTGACATCCTTCCAAATACACTTGAGGGCAATGTCAAGTTCAAAACCTACGGCCTTAACTTCTTGTAAAATGAGAATATCCTAATTATTATGGGTATAACGAAGCCTTTTGACCACATATTTCCTGTCAGAGGCCTCTAGCCCTCTAACATTCCAAGACGCACATTTGAAATTCATGAATAACCTTACTTGTCAATATCCATGGGTTTCCTAAATCCTTTGAATCATTTAGGGATATCCACTCTAGGTATCTTAGGCACTTTAGGGTTCACACTGGATAGGGGAGGCTTACCCCTCTTCTTCTTTATAATGATGCTTTCACCAGATTCTGCACCTGAAGTGCTCAAGCCTTCCAATTTTTTCCCTTGGGGGTTTCAACAGTAAAGACAAAAGAGTCAGACAGAGTAGCACCCTGAGGAACTTATCCAGACTTAGATATCTCACCTTCCTCTAACTCAAGTTCCTTCCTCTGAGCTAGGTCCACCTCTGCTTTACCTATAGGGAGTGTATAGCCCTCCTCTTTACTATTCCATTTGGCAACATAGATCCATTGATTAGGCGGTGGTGGAAGGGGAGGTGGTGCAGGTATAACTACAACCGAGAGTCCATTAAGCTTTTCATCCACTTCAGAATAAGTGGGAGGAGGTGTACCTCCCATTCCATCACCCTGATCGGGAATCGAGGCCTCAGCTAGTGGGGGTGAGGGCACAAACGATACTCAATGATTCCCTACTCTGCCTATAGGAAGGGTAGAGGATGCATCCATCTTAGAGGAAGACCCTTGACCTTGGGGAAGGATGGAATACACTTTCCATTTAGGCTGAGAAGATTCTTTATATTTCAATGCTTTGTCTCTGATTTTAGCAATGGCGAGTTGTTGGGCATTTTTGGTCCTATGCTTCTGTTTTTGTTTGGAGCCATTTAGCCCAAAATCTAGATTTTCAATTTTGGGGAGGTCTTCAAGGGATTTTGGATTAACAGATTCTAGCAGGGGAGGATCAGGTCGTGCATTGAATTGGCCTTTGAGTTTTTCCAAGGTAGCACTAAGGGTGACAGTGTCTTGTGTCCATTCTGGGGGGTGAAATGTGGACAATGGGGGAGGATTAGGGTTAGCACTCGGGGCAGAGGCCGACAACTATGAAGAGAGATTGTCATTAGTTGTGGGGTTAGGGTTAGGAGGTGTTTTAGAATGTGCAGGATTCCTCTTCTTCACAATGGGTAAATCTTGCTTCATGTGTCCTTCTTTCCTACAAATAAAGCACCCATTCACTCCACCCAGGAAGGTGACCGGGCAGCAAATAGGGGAGGAATCTAGGTCAAACTGAAGGGTTTCAGGGAGTTCAATTCCTGATTTGACAAACAGGAGGACCCAGACATCGGTGTTAGGTATTAGGACATTGGAACGGTCAATCCTAATCACTATGCCAATTGGTTCTAGAGCGAGAGGAAGAAGACTCAAAAGGAATGGAGGAAGGTTGCCAATGATCAGCCACCTAGGGATTGACAGAGCCAACACTTCATCTTGGGAGGCTTCCAAAGACTAGGGAATGGCCCTAAACTCGCAAGGACCAACCCTCCAGAACTGCTTGTCGACTATGGCTTTCCAAGATTTAGTGTTGCATAGAAACAAAATAAATAGATCTTTCTGAAGCATACGACAATAGGAGAAATGATATCCTATTTTTTGTCCCCATGTTTCCTAGAACCAATCATTAAGAAAATTTCTAGAAGGGATTTTGGTAACATCTAATGCAGCAAAAAAATAGCACAGTCTTTAAGCCTAGACTTCTCCTAATCAATAGCAAAACCCATTTGAAGATTCAATCTAATAATTAACTTGGGAGGAACAGAACCCTTACCTCCATCTCCTACATTGTTGGCTGCTCCTTGGGCTTATCCCGCAAGAAAGGTGACTCCTTCTGGAAGGCTGCGTTTGTTTTGAATGACTTATTTGAAGGATTTCATCTTGGGAGGGGAGGTTTGCTTCTCTCCATAGTTGGGAAGTTGAGCACTGTCTCCAGGAGCACCAGTCGAGGCCAAGGGCCGAGAGTGAGAATCACCAACAAGGCTTCCAATGGAATGGGAATGGTTCAGAACATCTCTTGCGAGTGTTTTAATACTCGGTACCAATTTGGGAGTAAATTCTCCAAGTGAAGTAGATGCCATTAATGGCAGGCCGCCGAGCCCCGCGTGTGAGCAAATCTGACAGGACAATGGGAGCTAGGGTTAGAACGAGCGCACGTGAAGTTGCAGAGCCATTTTCTTCAAAATTACTTTATTCTCATGACTCACAAATATATTTAACTTTTTATTATTAAGACTATATAATATTCTCTCCAATATATTAATTAATATATAATATATATTCACATAAAGTAACTCACACACAAATAGGAAGTATATAATATTATGATCTCATAATCACATGCTCAGAACAAGTCATGTTCAGCCCAGTAACATGTGGGTCAGAATATGTCACCCCGGTAGTCTAACTAGTATCTAAAGATCATGATCCTTCTTCCACCAAAATGATGGAAAGGGCTAGGTTCAAGTGGGCATTGGTACTATCTCCCCTCATTAACCATTGAGGATTTTGAAGGCACACTCAGAACTATGAAGCCAAATGAAGTTGTTGGCTGATACCTACAAACCTGCATCACAAATATGAAACATATACATATACATATCTCACAGCAAACATACAAATAATAAAGGAGATCGAGATATCCTGTGGAACTCACAAGTGAGGAGCATGACTTCGTCCCTCATCATACAAAGACATCATGGAGAATACTAATCACAACATATACATCAAATGTATCATATCATAAGCATCATAAATAATGTTAAGTAGTCAAGGGTTAAAACATAATCATATATATATGCATCTAAACGTATTAACATAAGGTGTGACAATAATCATCACATAATCATCATATACTCATCCTCATAGAGAGAAGCATAAGAAATAATCACATTAATGTTCATATACCCATCTAAAACATAAACCATCTAATGAGTATCATAATAAAATCCTACACCATAAAAACAAGATAAATAGTCCACCACAGTAATCAATGTCTTGAGAAGTTCTAACCACACATACTGAAAAAGGAAACACGTGGGAGGGTATTACCAGAGGTACTATTTATAGGTTTCCAAGATGCAACCACCTCTCGTAAGTTCACCTCATCATTTCCCTATTTTGTGTTCACAACTGGTAGGCAAGTCACAGATTAGGGCAATTTCCTTTGCTCATATAATATATCTAAAATTTATCCAAACATTAAGGAAGCCATGACCTGGGCACCAAAAGACCCTCAAACCATATCCAAACAAAACACATGTGAAAGAAAAATTAAAATAATATAGTAGTAATAAATAACAATAATATAATGGTGTTATGTACCTATTCAAATCGGTACTGCAAACAACCAACTTTCTCCCTATTCTATCGCCCTAATCTAATATCATTATGACCGCTCTGAAGTCAATTTTGGATTAATAGTCATTCATGAGGTAGCATGTCTTAGAGGGCACTTCATTGTAGCCAACTTATTCAAGAATAAATAATACCCAACATAGATAGGCTAGTGGATAAATTGAAAACTAAAAAGAGGAAAAGAACTATTCTACCATACTTTAATCAATTGAAACTTAAAGCAAATTCTAACAAATAAATGAAGAGAAGTACACAAGTTGATGATAAGCAAGACCGAATCATCTCTTAAAGAACAACCTTTTAGTTTTTAGTAATACTAGGAGGGGAATGTTATATTTCTTTAAGTATGACCAAAACAACAACAATTGATTTGAGACAGTAAAATGACTCAAAATTAGATTTTATGCGACATAATTGACAAACAAATTGAATCAAGCTTAACTGTAGGATAACTATAGGATATAGAAAATCCAAAAGGTCAATTTGCATTTTTGTCCATGCTATCACTTTTTACATCAGCAATGACATGTACTCATCTGCTTTAGAGATAACAAACAATCGTGAGTATACAAATCAAAAGCTTGCAATAATACTAGAATTTGATTTGTTAGGATCAAATATTTAATTGATTCACAATAGAAGAATTTGAGAAAAATTGGTGGATAATACCTCAATAATGCATCTCTTGGTCTACACTCAGGGACTATAGATCAAATTATTTAAATAAATGTTTGTCACTGTAATCATCTAAAAATGGTCATCTAGACTATTAGCCCCTTTCTAGAATTATTCGCTAAAATCGTCAATTGCTCATTCTTGATAAAATCCTAGCCTTGTCATTTATTCGATTATTTTTGGGCTAACCATTTTATCCTAAGTCTTTATTTATTTAAAAGGAATTCCCTCCCCTTTTATTAAATAAAAAGACCCCACCTTTCCTCTTATCCTAAGTTGTACAAATAAAACATTATTCTTATTTTATAAAAAGGAGAATGGACCTTTTTGTCTTACATGAGGCTCAAAAGTCAACACTTCACTCTCATTGGAGGAGACTTGTGCACACGGATTGCTCCTCTTTGATGCTCCACCGCTGATTAAATCTTTTGCCTCTTAATCTCCATGGTCCATTTTCCCTC
>MU226247.1:481994-493360 GCA_018584345.1 Thuja plicata
TGGATTTAAGTAGAAGACTGAGTTTTGACCTTACATCTAAGGTCGCTTGACTTTATGTTTCATATCATGGATGTTACAGCTGTTTTAGTAAAGACTATTTTTCTGGACTGTGACTGTGATTCTGGACAGAGAAGGTCTTTGTGTTTCGGGCATATCTTGCTGAGGAAGATGTTTTAGAACTTACGAGCTTACTGATGGAGAGTCGACATATGATGGTGAAATGGGTTGAGCTCGATTTCTATTTGGGTACCGATGATGTCAATTGTGGCATGTGTTCTGGAGAAGACTTATTTCTTGGCCGACTTCAGACTTGTAACATGTGGAAATTAATTCTGAGCATGGATTGCAGATCTGGAAGTATTTGTAATGAATTGAAAATATTGTATACTTGTTATAGGTACCGTGTGTATCTTAGCAAGGGCTTATGTAATTATTTGTATGATGGGAAGCCTTAATTGGCTGACCTAGTTAATTGTGTATTAGGAAAGCTTAACTGGCCGACCTAATGGGTTATTGTAAGAGGGTATATATGAGTGATATTTTCATTTGTGAAAAGTGTGGTAGAGAAAGAAAAGAGTAGAGATTTGTGAAGCTGCGAAGCTTGACTGCTGGATAGAGAGCAGAGTTGGTACTTCATTGGAACTGACCAATCAAAGATAGTTGCTATCAGATAGTTCACTGGATTGTGTATTTGCTGTATACCCTTGATGCGGATTGTGAATCCTTGAGGGTGGATTTAACCTTCTTTGGGCAGTGAGCCTACTACTTTCATTGAATCCTAACAGGGTCTGTCTCCTAACAAGGAGTGTACTGTATTGTAATAATAAGCTCCTAACAGGGCTAATATCTTTTAATAGGGATACTATACTCCCAGTACATTATTTTGTGGGTGTTAATTTCCACCGGGGTTTTACCTTTAACAGGGTTTCCTCGACAACAGACATTGTGCTATGGTGTTGGCAATTATTGTGTTATTTACTTTTGATGTTATGGTTTATAAAGTTTAAATTTTAATAATCTATTGCACAACTGATTCACTCCCCCCTCTCAGTTGTCTTGTGTACTGTTATTCCTAACACTAATAGGACCCCTTAATACCGAATTGGAACTTAATAGGATCTATTAATATCAATTAGTACATCCTATGACCCTTTAGGACTATTAGTACATCCTAGGACCCCTTAGTACACTCTAGGACCCTTTAAGACCTCTATTACTTGACATAAAACTCTTTAAGAACCCAAGTAGGACCCTTTAAGACACCTAAGATGGCCTATTAGAACTCTTTAAGAATCCCTAGGACCCTTAAGACTTAATAAGACCACTTAAGACCTAATGTGACTCATGAAGACCTACTGGGACTAATAGGACTTATTAAGACCAATTAGTACATCCCAGAACCCTTTAGGACCCCTATTGTGACATAAAACTCTTTAAGAACCCAGGTAGGACCTTTTCAGACACCTAGAATTACCTATTAGAACTCTTTAAGAACCCTTAGCACCCTTAATACCTAGAATAGGAGCACTTAAGACCTAATAGGACCCCCTAAGACCTAAGTAGAGTAATATGACCTATTAATACCAATTAGTACATCCTAGGACCCTTTAGGACTATTAGTACTTCCTAGTACCCTTTAAGACTATTTATTACATATCCATCATAAATAGTATTGTATTTAAGTATAATTTTAGATTCAGATAATTGTTTTCATTTTAAACGCAGCTGTAACATGTAATTATAAATAATTGTTAACACTTAAATTTCACATGTTACATCTAGATGGTCACTCACAATGACTAGCTCGGGATGTACCTCACACTCCTGATCTTGCAAGTATTTTTCAGACTGCTCAGAGAGATACAGATCGACTTAGAGAGTCCATCCGTACTTCTGAGCCTGGCATATATAGAGATATTTGTACCACTATATTGAGGAGTTTGGAGACATTGACTACGAGATTGAGATCTCACTCTTTCTTTGCACCACGGGTCATCAATAGTATTTTTTGAGAGTTGAGAGCTGAGGTCTCGGGTGATGTTTCCTTAGAGATGGTCCAGAGCCGTGTCCCTAAGGAAATAATCAAATGAGAGGTTTTCCCATTTTATGATGGGAATCCCAAGATAAGGGCTTATCAAGTTACACAATGTGAGATTCCTTAGATTGCATGCATGATATACCCTTGATTTCTTACAGCACATGGTTATTATCCTAATAATGACCATATTCCATTATATTTTGCCCAGCAGTTGTACATTGAGTCCCGTTTGGGACTCAGGGTCAAATTTTTGGATCTTTCAGGATATTCCGGTCAGGAGCGTGGTAGAGTTATAGATCGTGATCAATATCGTAGGGTTGATCGAGTCGTACCTTCTCATAAACAGTTGGTTGGGTAGAGGACTCTAGCAGTGGCATCGACAATGGCTGCTACTACATATAGAGTGATCATTGCTTCTCAGAGGGAATTAGTCGACAGGATAGGGGAGATTGCTTCTGCAACCACCTCCATCACTTATGACACACTAGGCATATACATTTTGACTAGACTGAGTCGAGCGAGATCATCTTTTGAGTCTTCATCTAGTATTGTTGCAGGCTTCACTAATGATGCATATAAAGCTATAGGTCTTCCTCCACTAGGAGAGATACAAGCGCTTTCTAGATATCAGAGTCATTTGGATGTGGCGCTTTACTTTTTGGAGGATCTCTTGCAGTCATATTCTTATATTGCAGACATGCAGATGATCCCTGTACAGTCAGTCAGATATGTTATCAGACTTTCATAGGGTCTTGTAGTTCCACCAACCCAGGACACACCATCAAGTCATGCACAACACTCTGTAGAACGCTTTGCACCCCTAGATCAGTCTGCAACTGCAGAGGCACACATACAGGTTGGAGATGTACACATCACACCTGAGGGCCTAGAAACATTTGATGAGCAACTACAAGCATTGAGTTAGGTGGACACTGGCACTAGAATATTCAATTGTATATGGATTTTTTATTTCATCCTGGATGTTCAAACTCTACAACACTCCCCTCCCAGCTACAGACACCCCTACACTCTTCGTTACTAGAGACGTTCAGGACTGGAGGTGGTGTGGGTGATGGAGCTTCTATTGATGATATGATGCTGCAACACGCTTATGATCCCCGTGCTCCTAAGAACCAGGTATATAAATTTTTCTTTTCTCTTTTCCAAGAGTTTTAGTGAACAATTAATTGTAGATGTGTGTAATGATATTTGTTCTATATATAATATTTTGCAGGCATAGTTAGCAAAGCACATTACCTCTAGTGTGGGCTCGAAGCATCTTCATCGGAGAGATTCAGCAGGTGTGACACCTACTAGTGGTTAGGTAAGTTTTAAATATATGTAAGTTTAAACATGCTTGTGTACACTTACATGTATTTATATATTTCAAGTACTTTACATAATATATAATATGCATGTATATAACCAATAATCGTACTAAATTTGCAAGGGTCAATTGCTGCATCACAACCAGAGGATGGTCATGACACTCGGACAAAGCACATTATCTCTACTATGGGCTTGGAGCATCTTCATAGGAGAGATTCAACAGATGTGACACCTACTAGTGGTCAGGTAAGTTTTAAATATATGTAAGTTTAAACATGCATGTGTACAATTATGCATTTATATATTTTAAGTATTTTACATTAATATATAATATGCATGTATATAACCAATTGTTGTACTAAATTTGTAGGGGCCAGTTGTTGCTTCACAGCTAGAGGATGCTTGTGACACTTGGTTAGAGGGTCGCTCTGTTCGCATGCGCCTAGATGACTCCCTAGTTTAGGATATGTTGCACAGATCTTTGATGTGAGACTCATTATATATTTCATTATTATATGTTTTATATTTTCAGTTTATGATTTGAGCCATATATTTATATGCTATCCATACCTACACATATATGATTTATGTATTAAACTTTTATGATTGACAGATCTCTAGATGATTTATGATTTGACATTATATAGATTTATGATGGTGTTCATGATGATTTATACATGTGTGTTTATGTTTGTGTTTAATATTTGATTTGATTAGATGAGAATACGTGTAGATGGTCTCATTTGACTAGATGATTTAATTTGATAGTTGATTGGATGAGTATACATGTACAAATGATTTAATTTGATTAGATGATGTGATCTAAGAAGTTTTACATATATGATTTGATTCTAGTTATTAATCAAGTAATATTTTTCTAGTACATAAAAGCATACATATAAATATATAAAAATCATTGACAATAAGTAATCTAAGTAATCTAGAACTAACATGTCATAAGTAATCTAACTAATTTCATCCATTTAGTATTCAATTTAATGTCATAAAAAAGATAACTACTATCATCCATTTAGTGTTCACTAATGTCATAATTAATATCACTAATGCCATAAGTGATCTGACTAATGTCATAAGTAATCTATCTAATGTCATTAGTAATCTAACTAATGTCTACAATAACTTGCAACTTGAAATGAAGAAAAAGACTAATGCCAGACTAATTAGAGATGGAATGAGAATGTTGGAAGAAATACCAAATAATCCTAAGACAATGTTGAATGAATGTATAAGAAATGGAAACTTTTAATGAAAATGGAGGCCGGGGGTTAAAGTTTCGTTGTCCCAATTATTTTTTATATAGTCCCTCAAACTTCAGTGGTATGCTACTACAAACAAGAAGGCATCATTTCCAATGCTTGGTAGAGCTAGAGCTGCTAAGGCGTGTATAATTTGTTCTTACATTTGCATCTCCGGACTTCAAGGTTGTATTCTGCAGGTTCAACTCTCGGAGTCCTTGGTTTCACAGGCATTCAAACAACCTTACAGGATGTAAATTTTCTGCAATTGCAGGTGTATATGGGCGGCTATGATCCCGGTCCACGTTGCTTCCTCCTAATCTCTATCTCTATACCCAAAGTCTCAGCTTTTAGCGTTTAGGCCATTACCCAATTTAAAATTAGCACAAGAGCTCAAACAAAAGATAGATTATTTAGTTTTCGAGGTATCTAAAATCTAAATAACCTGCAAAACAATAAAATGATATTCTTAAATGTAGTCTCTCTTTCCATAACATAAATGATTTAAATGTGAATCTTAACCTATCTTCTCTCATCCGCGGTACCCACTGTCTATATTTACCGCTCCACAATATGTACTTCATCCAACATACCTGCCATGTGTTCACCTACAAATGAACTGCGAATATCTTTTCCCTCTACGCACAATGGGAAAACTATTCAGCAAATATGAAAATAAAAAAAAATTGCATTGAACAAGATCATAATCGAGAAGCATCCCAAACCCAAACCATAACAGCCTTATACCAAAATTTTAATAACTTAGAATTCAATTCCATATTTAATCCTAAATATTTGAAGAATCGACATGAACACGGCTACAAATTCTATTTAATCCTTAATTGTATCTCATCCTTACCAATTTATTTTAAAAACAAATTATTCAATGCTAACATAATATATTTTAATCTCATAATCTTAAAGTAATTTTAGTCTAATTATTGTAATTACATTATGCACAAAGGTCAGTTATAGGTGGATTTATTTCCTATAGATATATAATTCCATGCTCAAAACACAGGACATTAATAGTAAGCACATGAAATTTAAAAGAATAAAGAAAGGTTGAATTAATGTCTCTGTTATTTCAAATACTGTGTTTTTTCCCCTGTTTCTTTCAAAAATCTCTTGTATTTCGAAAGAAAAGTTTGACTCCTACCAGATATTAGCATTTTGTATAACAAACATTTGCAATGAATGTATCTAAGAACACACTTCCGCATCATCATCTTGGGGCATGCCAACCGAAATTGCTTGGCTGATCAAGGTATTAAATTCATTTAAATGATTTGTCATGGCTTCGCCTTCTCTCATCTTAAGCTTATACAGCTTCTTCATGATGAAGACTTTGTTCRCAGCGGATGYCTGTGCATATGTCGAAGTCAATTTATCCCATACCTCCTTTGCTGTTGCTTTGTCTGCAACGTTATGCAAGACATTATCGCCTAATGCAAGGAAGATTGTCGCCTTGGCTTTTTCATCAAGCTTCTCCCAATCTTCGTCGTTCACGGAGGCTGGTTTCTTTGCTTTTCCATCAAGTGCAAGAAAAAGATCTTGCTTGATTAACAAAGACTTCATTTGAATCTTCCATATCCCGTAGTTCTTCCCAGAAAATTTCTGAACCTTTAAATCTTCCATTCTCAGGAAATTTATCACCAATTTCCAACCAGCTGTTCGCCCAGCTCTGATACCAATTGTAGAAGAAAAACACAGAAAGAAGAACAAATGAATAAATTACACAATACACAATGTTTATCGTGGTTCAGCCTAAAAGCCTACATCCACACTGAAAGCAGAGGTTTTTATTAATATGCAAAACGATATGTTTACAATGATACAACAGCAGCTTATAAATAAGCTTCCAATAAACATCGGAAACCCAACAGTCATTTTGGGAGGGAAACGGTGATGACCGTTGGCCTTCAATTAACACGAACATGGAGCAATGGATTTATAAATCCAAATTCTTCAAGGCTTTTCTAATTTCTCGGGCAGTCTGATATTGTTAATTGTAGAGGGATTTGGAGAGCACGAATGCCCTTTATATCCAGGGTTTCACGTTCTGACAATTTTCTCTTTTTGACTGTTGCTGGCAAGTTTTCGACTACCACTAATTTGTCATTCTTGCTAAGCTGGAGTGTTTCAAGTCTAGGACAACAGTGTTCAGAAATTGATATTCTGGTCACAAGCGTCTCGCTTAGATTTATCTCCGTGAGCTTCTCCAACGAAAAGGAACACACTGACCCAAAGTCCAGTTCACTCAGCGGGCAATCAGAAATCTTCAATGTTCGAAGATTAGCCAGTTGCGTAAATCCTTCTGGTAAAGACCTCACTCCTGTGGCCTCTATACAGAGATGCTCCAAAAGTACCAGATTACCAAGCGTTTTGGGTAAACATTCCAAGGCGAAGCAATCGGTAATTGAAAGGCTCTTCAAGCTGGATAAGTCTCCAAGAGAATCTGGCAACCTTTTCAATAGTGGACTCCCAATTGTCAGCACCTCCAATTTGCTCAGTTGCCCAATGTTACTTGGTAAATCCTTCAAATGAGTATGCTGAAGTCGGAGCTCTCTCAAGCATGCCTGATCTGTGATTTGATGAGGCAATTTCTGCAGTGCAAGGCATCCTGAAAGGTACAGTTTCTTAAGGTTTGTTATGTTTTCTAAAATGTCTTTCTGTAAAAGGAGCCTCTTGCAATCAGATAAGTCTAGATAATTGAGAAGTGTCAATTGCTGAAAAGAGACGGGCAACATTCTCAACCCTTTGCAAAAGCACAAATCCAGATGCCGCAGGTTTCTTAAATCCCCAAATCGGGCGGGTAGCGATGACAGCAATATGCAATGTCGTAGCTCCAGGTGCTCAAGCGATTGGAGATCACAAAATTCTTCTGGCAGCTCTTTAATGCCGAACTCTTTGCCAACATCACCTAACAAAGCTATTTTTTTCAAAATTTTCAGATATGATATTGAACTTGGGAACCTTTCAAAACTAGCGCTCCAGGTACCAGTGATAGTAAGCTCTCTCAACTGCAAAGGAGCCTGCAACCAAACTTAATTTGAGCAACGCAGAAAATATAATTAGAAGTACAGGTTTTTAAAATAAAAAAGTAAAGCAAGGTATTTACATGCTCTTGGTCCTGCCACAATTCTTCCATCTCATTAGCACCATGAAGCTCTAAAACACTTAAATTTTGTAATTGAAGCCATGAAGGAAGATTTCTTAGGGGAAATCCTTCCCAGCGGAGCCACACAAGGTCTTGTGATAATGATGCGAGTTCTTCCGTAAACTCGTTTTCTTGCACAGAAAGAATCTTTAGTCCAGTTGGGAATCTAAGGTTTTGATATCGCCCGCTGGATTCTCCCATTGCCTGATGCATGTGCTCTTTTAACTCCACGAACGCTCCCGCAGCTAGTATCCCTCGAATCAACTTCCTTTCCTGATTTATGAAAACAGATATATAGAGTGTTTCAATCAAACTCACTCAACGCAAGGAGACAGAAAGACAATGAATTGGGGGTGCCATTATTAATCTTACCATGGAATGTTTCTTCATGTGAATAATCTGCTCTGGGGACCAAATGCGATATGGTGACTGTCTACTTGCAATTTGTCTTCCCATATCCCTAATGTGATCGTACATCTTCATAATTTTCTCCCCGTCGTAGTCTGGGTCATCGACCAACTCCACAAGGCATTTATTCTCAATTGTTTGTAGACCGCGCATACCACTCCAACCGGATCCATCCCACAGTGCTACAGCCTTGCTTTTCTTTTCTCCAATGAGAAAACAAGCCGCATCCAAGAACATTTCTCTCTCTTCTTTATCAAGCTCATAGTAGCTAGCTTGTAGGCTTTGTTTGCTGTCGGCAGGCAACATACTCAACTGGATGTCAGACTTAAGATCAATATTCTGCCCGCTTGTTAAATTGTCAGGTTCAGCCGGTAGTGAAGGTAGCACAATACAATCTGATAAATTTAGCTTTTCCAGGTTTGTCAGCTGCTCGAAAGAATCTGGCAACATGGGACAGTTTGAAATTTTAATATTGGTCAAGGAGCACAAATGCCCAAGAGAATCCGGCAGATGTTTCAGGTTATCACAAAACTGAATTGATAGATAAGTCAAAGAGGACAAATTTCCAAGAGAGTTCGGCAAAGATTCCAGCTCGGGACAACTTTCAATTGAAAGAATGCTCAAGGAGGACAAATATCCTAGAGAGTCCGGCAAACATTTCAGGTTGTGACAATCCAGAATGGAAAGATAAGTTAACAAGAACAAATCTCCAAGAGAATTCGGCAGGGATTCTAACTTTGGACAGTATTCAATTGAAAGAAACGTTAAGAAGGACAAATCTCCGAGAGAGTCCGGCAAATATTTCAGATTACCACAAACCAGAATTGAAAGATCAATCAAAGAGGACAACTCTCCAAGAGAGTTTGGCAAAGATTCCAGCTCGGGACAATTTTCAATTGAAAGTATGGTTAAGGAGGACAAAAATCCAAGGGAGTCTGGCAGACATTTCAGATTGTGACAATCCAAAATTGAAAGATGAGTCAAAGAAGACAAATCTCCAAGAGAGTCCGGCAAAAATACCAACTTTGGACAATATTCAATTGAAAGATTGATTAAAGACGACAAATCTCCAAGAGAGTTTGGCAAACTTGTCATCAAGTCACTCCCTATACTCATCTTTCGCAGACTGCTTAGTTGACCTATGTTAATTGGTAGCTCCTTTAGTCTCTTTACGTTATTTAGGTAGAGCTCTCTCAAGGAAGCCTGATTTGTGATGGGAGAAGGCAACTCTTCCAATTGCTGACACCAAGAAAGGTTCAAAAACTTCAGCTTTGTGATGTTTTGGAAATCCTCTGGCATGAGCGTGAGCTGTTCACACTCCTGTAAATTGAGATATTCAAGGAGTATCAAATATTGAAAAGAAACTGGTAACCTCCTCAACATTTTGCAACTGCTCAAATCTAAATGCCGCAGAGTTCGCAAATCACCGAATCTGACAGGCAATGATGATAGCATTACACAGGCGCATAACTGCAAGTGCTCCAATGATTGAAGCTGACAAAATTCTTCTGGCAAACCACTAACATTTTTTCCATTTGTGAGTACTATCCTTTTCAAATGCCTGAGTAGCCCTATCGAGTTTGGAAATCTTTGGAATTTGGGACAATCGAAAATAACCAACTCTCTTAACTGCAAGGGAGCCTGCAGAACATTTCCAATAACACAAACGTAAACATACAGCAATTTTAAACAAATTGAAATATTAATTTAATAGAGCTGAAACGGAAGACTACTTACATCGCTGCCTTCCTCCCATAGCTGTTCTAAATGATGATCCCATCCTGAGTCTTCATAGAGTTCTAAAACTCTCATGTGTTTCAACGAGAAACATGCCGGAAGATTTCTCTGCCCAATTTGAAAGCAGCGAAGCCAGAGCAGCTCCCTTGAAACCTCGGCGACTACCTGATTTAAATAATCTCCTCTAATAACAAGAAATTTTAGTCCAACTAAAGAGGGTGCAAGATGCAAAAATTCTTCCCTTGTATTAGCCATGTCTTCGTCCTGCGAGCAGCCACCACGAAACTCAACAAACTCACTAACCAATCAAACTCTTTCGCTCATTATCCGAAAGAACTTTTGTCCCGAATAGGGAAAATATGGAATAGCTTATAAATAGAAATAAAGCTATAAATAAAATAACCGTCGGCATGCTCAGAAGTAAAAAAACACAGACAAATTAATTTAACTACACCGGGAAACGAAAAAGACAGAGACAAACATACTCCATATGACTTCCACTCTTCTATTCCAGTCAGGATAGCCTTGATCCCTCGAATGTCATTTCTTTTCTGCAAAATTAAAACAAAAAAATTCAGAATATTGTAAAAACCGAAAAACAAATTTTGGCTGTTTAAAGTTCAAACACATATATAGTTAAGTTGTTAAAACAACGTGAATGGAAAATGCGCGAGCGACACCATTTTTGTAATAAACAGCTTTTTAATGTGCAAGAACGCTCACCATGGAATGTTTCTTCATGTTAACAATCTGCTGTGGAGACCAAACGCGATAAGGTGAATGTCTAACTATAATCTCTCTTCCCATATCCCTAATGACATCATCCATCCTTATTAATTTTTCCCCCTCATAATCTGGGTCATCGACCAGCTCCACAAGGCATTTATTTACAAGTCTTTCTAAACCAAGCAAACCATTCCAACCTGACCCATCCCACAATGCTATAGCAGTGTTTTTCCTTTCTCCAATCAGAAAACAAGCCACATCCAAGAACATTTCTTTTTCTTCTTCAGCGAGCTCACGGAAGCTAGCATGTAGGCTTTGTTCACTGTTGACAGGGAACTTGCTTAACTCAAGATTTTTACTCTGCAAGCATGTTAAATTGCCCAAATTCAACATGCTCAATTCCTTACAATATTTCAGATTTAAATTCCTCAAGTTTATTAAATTCTCAAAACCAGCGGGTAGTGAAGATAGCATTTCGCAGCCTGATAAGTTAAGCTCTTCTAGATGTATCAGCTGACTAAGAGAATCTGGCAACACTCTCAACGCCCTGCAATTCTCCAAATTCAAATTCCGCAGACTTACCAAATTGCCAAAACCAGCGGGTAGTGAAGATAGCATTTCGCAGCCTGATAAGTTAAGCTCTGCCAAGTGTATTAGCTGACTAAGAGAATCTGGCAACACGCTCAACGCCCTGCAATTCTCCAAATTCAAA
>MU226247.1:526852-544143 GCA_018584345.1 Thuja plicata
AATCATAGTATCTTTATTGTTAGGTCTAGATTCTTCTTCAATCAAAGGTGCATATTCATAGTACCTCTCTTGAATCATAAACTTCTCATCAATCTTAACATGCGTGCTTTCAATTATCTTCTTTAATTTTAAATTGAAACATCTGTAAGCTTTTCTTTTTGTAGAGTAACCAAGAAAGATACCTTCATCACTCCTAGCATCAAACTTGCCAACACTGTCATCTCTTGATGTAGCATTTGCTACCAAATATTCTGAAATATTTTACTGTGGGTATATTGCCAAACCAAAGTTCATAGGGTGTCTTGTCCACGCCTGGTCTCAATTGTGTTCTGTTGATAGTATACACTGCATCTCTCCAATAGGTGTGTGCCACTTTTCCTTCAATCATCATGGTGCGTGCTGTATCAAGTATAATCCTATTTCTCCTTTCTGTAATTCCATTTTGCTGAGGTGTTCTAGGGGCACTCAACTGCCTTTTTATTCCATGTTCTTCACAGTAGTCATAAAACTAGTCAGAGGTGAATTCTCCTCCTCTATCTGATCTTAAACATTTCAGTTTTAATCCAGATTCATTCTCAACCTTCGCTTTGAATATTTTGAACTTCTCAAAGGCTTCTGATTGAAGGAAAGTACTAACCTTGAAATATTGTAGATCTGAAAAATACTGTTTTCGAGGGTTTGCACTCAGTTTCTAGAAAATATGAGACCAGATCTAGAATAGAAACGCAGAGACGAACAAAACCCAGAAATATTTTTCCACTCTGAAACAGTTCCTATTTGTACCCTCAAGTCAATGTCACCATTGACCCAGAATTTCTGATTCTGACCTAGGGCATAATCGACCTAAAAAGTCTCAAATTGAAAATCTATTTTTGTATCCCGAAAGTTTTCTAAATAGGGTATCCAAATCTGCACTCTGATCCACTATTTTGAACCTATACCTGCAAGAAAAATGGTTTGTTTGTTGGGGGGAGAGATTTTCCTTGGTCAAACCCCAGTTTTGGAATTAACCTTAAAGTATAATTGAAATTGCATAAATAAACAAAGTAAATAAACAAATTCACCTTGCTTGTATAGAAAACCTTGTGGAAGATTTGAATACATAGATCCACAAGTATGTAAGCACCAAATGAATTTAGAATGTATAATGTAGGATGTCTCAAATCAATTTCTTGTAGATCTTCAACACCAATCTTGAATGGATCTTGGAATAGGAAGAAGGTTGGAGGAATGTGGATGGAGAAATATTCAACAAGAGAGCTCCATAGAGCTTTGAATCCTTCAATGGCTACCAATGGATCTCCTTGATGAATTTGATGCTTGAGAGTAGATGCTTGCTTCAAATCCTGCTTCTTAGCTTGCACTTAGATTTTCACTTCTTGAGACTTACAGGGAATGAGAGGAGAAGGCTTCCTTATATACAAATCTAGAGCACAATCTTCTAGAGAGTCCTACATAGGAGAATCAAATTCGCATTAGACATATACCCTTAGAAGAGGACCTATATTAAATATAATTTAAGATTCATCATTTCAGAACCCAAAATAGCCAACCCAGAAGCGGGAATTAAACTTTTCTGAAGCCCGATATCTAGAAACCCCAGAAACTTGAAATCTGGACCCTGAGCCCAAAAAAAAGGTCGATGCTAACCTAGGTCAAGGTCAAGGTCTACCTTGACCTAGGTCAGGGTCGAGTTCAACCTTGACCCAGAAGGTCGACCTTGACCCTAAATTCAAGAACTTCAAATCTGTAGATCAGGGTGCCAGAAACAGGCCTGAGAAAAGTTGGAAATGGGGCAGAACAAGGGGAAAACCAGGTCCAATTTAGAGACCCATTCAAGGTGCTTGACATGACCCCAAACCACTTACTTGGAAGGCTAAGCCAGTCTACAATGGAAGTGCTTCCATTTTCCAACTATACATTTAGCCCCCACTTTAGCAAGAGTATGGACTCGATGCAAACTCTTGGTAAAGGAGTTCATGAAGAAAAGATAATCTTATTGAAATCAAAAGGGACAAAGGAATCCTCAAGCCCCTAGGGACTTAAGTCTTTATCAACCCTAAGATCATGATAAGAGAGATATCACCAGTCAGAGAGAGAGAGAGAGAGAGAGAGAGAGAGAGAGAGAGAGAGAGAGGTTAGCTCACCTAGTAATATGTGTGTATCCCATTGTGAACCAGAAAAAGGATAGGATGGCCCACCAAGAAAGCACTTGATAGTCACCCCATAAAGTTGTGCACCTTTTGGCAGCTTTGTGCATGTATGTAGTGCATCTTCTAACAGATTTTATGAAGTACCCATAGATCCATATCCTTATATCACCATGGAATACATTTGTAAAATGCGTATCTCTTTAGGATTTAGCAACTTATGTGCATTACCCTCAAAGGATTTAGCATATTGAATTGTAATTGAATGCGTATATCTTAAGGATTTAGCAACTTATGTGCGTTACCTTCAGAGGATTTAGCATGCTGTAAAACAAAAGATTAGAACAAAAATGCATAATATAGAATGAGGGAGGCCGTATATATGCCCCCCTCCTTAAGATGGAAAAGTACATTCTATTTTGACATGTTAAGGAAAGAAAAGAACAAGGATAAAGCTTTCTTCAACATCAAGACAATATCCATAGACATCACCCAGTCCAAGCCAAGAAGGTCACAGCTCCTATGAGGCCATGGAAGGGATGAATGCAAAGAGTTATCATGCAAGAAGTGAAAAAGTAACCCTTGTGAGGGATAGAACACTATTTAGTTTCCAAGGTGAGAGATTTATCAACCATGGAAACCCAATGTCAAACAATGAAATAGGTTATAATCAAGGACATAGATCCTCAATGCAAACCAAAAGTTTAATGTATGATTGGATATCACATAATAGATAGATACTGCTTAACCAAGGGAAAAGTGGATCCTAGAAAGACAAAAAAGAAGGAGATGGCATCCTTGCCCCCAAGCATAGGAACAAGGATGAAAGGGGACCTATTATATTTATCACAACACTACGCAAGACAATGAGCCCCCAAGGATTAGGCTAATTTTGTTTACATAATGTGGAGCTCCATAATAGGAACATAAATGTTATTTAGAGAAAACATGATTAAAATAAAACTCATTGCCACATGATACATAAATAAATTTACTATCAATGAGCTGCCTAATATTATAATGTAAAGCTTGACATTCATTAGTTGAGTGATCATGAAATATATGATACAAACAAAAAGGAAGAGTCTCCAAGTGTGGACTACATTTCTTTTTGCATTTAGGTCTAGTTATCATCTTAGCACGAAGGATTTTAGGTAAAAGAACTTCTTGGTCAAATTCCTTCATAGGGTCATCATGTTTTGAAGTGTTATTTGAATTGCTGGTAACATTGATGTGTTGTTGAGGATTAAATGTCAATCCATAAGAATGCTCATGCCCCCCATTCTGTAAGGGCATTTGAATTCCATGTTTATGCTTACCACATCCTTGACCATGGAATCCTTGTTTAATTAGTAAATGATAACCAGGACCATAGCGAGAAGCCATATTAGAAGGAGTCAATGGAACTTCAGTAGTCACTATGTGATCATTAGTAGGTTTGGCAGATTCATAGTGGTAGAAGTAGTGACAAAGTTATTACGAAGGGCATTAGAAGTAGAAACAAAAACTCATTGTTCAAAATCTCTTTGTTGCTTCATAAAATCAAGATCAGAAACCTTATACTCTCCAATAAAGGTAGGATTAAAATCCAAGGTTCCTCAATCATCTCCAGGAAGAGCATTAGAGGAAGAAGGATTAATATTAGGAATAGGATTATTGTGAGTTTGAATATTCAAACAAGGATTTGGCACATCATCCGCATGAAGTGTATGTATCATGTTGTTGTGAATAAACTTGACTTTATGGTGAAGGGTGGAAGGAAAAACATGCATCTCATGCAACCAAGTTCTACCCAAAAGAAGGTTATAATTAAGAGGTCCAGACATAACATGAAAAGTAGTATTCATGATGATCAGACCTACTTTGATAGGTAAGGTAATGATGCCCAAAGTGTTCTTATCAATGTTATCAAAGCCACATATAGGATTATTATTAGGTTTAATAGTTGAAAGATCAATTTTAATCGCTTTAAGCATGTCTATGCTACAAATATTAAGCCCAGATCCATTATCAATCAAGGTCCTATGGATGAGACTCTTATTGATAGTAACAACAACCATAAGAGCATCATATTGATTCTAAACTTCTTTAGAAGGTAAATCCTTTTGAGTAAATACAATTTCAGGAGGAACCGCGATAGCATGCATGCACTGTAAGAAGGCAGTGATGTTCTCTTGATTAGGAGGTGGAGTGGAAAGAGTTTCTAGAGATTTTTTCAAGGCTTCATGGTAGGTAGGTGAAGTTTGAAGAAGGTCCCATAAAGAAATCTTGGTAGGGGTATTGCGCAGTTGGTTTATCAAATCATACTCCTAGCTAGGAAGACGAGGTGGATGAGGAAGAATGGGTTGAGAAGGTGGTAAAGAAGTAGGAACCACCAGATTAGGTTGAGGGTTATTCCTTGTACGGTAAGTGTGAGCTATCAAATCTTGATCATTGAAAGACTCTAAAGACTCCATAGGTTTACCTTTGATAGTAATGTGAGGACAACCTTTGATAGTCAACAAGGGTTTTGGATAGACCATGTTAGTTGTCTCAACACTACAAACATGTTCACAAGAAGGAAGCAAAGAATACATCCTAGGAGGAGATGAGGTAAGATCTTGATTCTCCATAAGATCATCACTAAGAGGGAGAGCATTAAGAGAATTCATATCATTCTCCGCTAATGCCTCATCCTGAGAAGGAATCCAAAATGGAGGTAAAGCATCTATAATGTCTTCTTCTTTCTCTAAAATTTCTGCATAAGGGGAGTGTATTTTAGAAAAAGAGTCACCATCATGTATGAATATGTCATCCATTAATAAATCACCCTCTTGTATCAAAGCATCTTCACAAGGAGGGGATAAATCAATGTCTTTATCCAAGGGTTCATCTGAAAAAGTAGAATCATCCACAATGGCTTCATGAGGAAGAGAGTAATCAACAGCCAAATCCAAAGTTTCATCCCAAATAGGAGGATTATCATCCCTATCAATAAAGCACCTTGTAGGAGCACCATAAACCACTAAATCTTGATACCTAAAGGGGAAAGAAGGTAAATCATATTCTAAAGTAGGCTCATAGAAAAGACATATATTAGGAGAAGAATTAACATCAATTCTCAACTCATCTCCATAAAGAGAAAGATTAAATTCATTTGCTTGCTCTAATATATCCTTACAAGGTGATACAAGAGAGGATAAAGCAACATCACATGCACTAAATGAAGTCTTTCTAGGTTTATCAATGTTGTAAATAGTGGAACATGAAGGTAACCATGAACCCACCCTATGGTAAAGGTCAATTGAAGAGGTTGTAGAGGAGGATCTCATCCTCACTTACATGTACCTCATTAGGGGATCTATCCTCTTTTGTAATAATCAAAACAAAAATCATACATGTTGAACACAAAGTAACATCACAAGCATGAAAAATGTAAATGTTTTTGTATTTTTAAAGAAATTTTGTATTTTTATTTATTTTTGAAATATGAATGCAAGAGCATAAAAAGAAATCTACTTTTATATGCATGTAAGATCTAATATAAAATGCAAATCTAACACTAAAAAGAAAGAGTTGTCTATCGTGGGTTCACCAAAATGTAACATAAGAAATAGAATGGTACCAAAAGATAAGATAATAAATATGTTACATTTAAAATGGAATAGGGGTAAATAAGATGCTCTCCTTTTATTATTAAATACACAAATGAAGGATCCAAATTGATTAACCCAAAAGGAAGGATCAATGCATAAATGAATCAACCATCTCTAAATAAGAGCAAAGAGGAAGATCTTAAATACCCGGTTATTGATTTGAATGTGTGATAGGTTTAGAAAGATTAAGAACTTTGATTGAAATGGATAGAAGGAAAGTACTAACCTTGAAATATTGTAGATCTAAAGAATGCTATTTTCGGGGGTCTGCACTCAGTTTCTAGAAAATCTGAGACAAGATCTAGAATAGAAACACAGAGACTAACAAAACCCAAAAATATTTTTCCATCCTCACACAGTTCCAATTTGTACTCTCAAGTCAATGTCACCATTGACCAAGAATTTTGGATTCTGACCTAGGGCAGAATTGACCTAAAAATTCTCAGACTGAAAATCTGTTTCTGGATCCTGAAAGTTTGCCAAAAAGGGTATCCAAATCTGCACTCTGATCCGCTATTCCGAACATGTACCTACAAGAAAAATGGTTTTTTTTTTTTTGGGGGGGGGGAGGGGTTTGCCTTGGTCAAACCCTAGTTTTGGAATTAACCTTAAAGTATAATTGAAATCACATAAGTAAACAAAGTACATAAACAAATTCACCTTGCTTGTATAGAAACCCTTGTGGCGGATTCACATCCATAGAGCCACAAGTATGTATGCACCAAATGAATGTAGAATGTAGAATGTAGGATGCAGGAAGTCTCAAATCAATTGCTTGTAAATCTTCAACACCAATCTTGAATGGATCTAAGAATAGGAAGAAGCTTGGAGGAATGTGGATGGAGAAATCTTCAACAAGAGAGCTCCATAGAGCTTTGAATCTTTCAATGGCTACCAATTGATCTCCTTGATGAATTGTATGCTTGAATGCTTGAGAGTAGATGCTTGCTTCAAATCTTGCTTCTTAGCTTGCACTTAGATTTTCACTTCTTGAGACTTAGAGGAAATGAGAGGAGAAGGCTTCCTTATATACAAATCTAGGGCACAATCTTCTAGAGAGGCCTACATAGGATAATTAAATTCTCATTAGACCTATACCCTTAGATGAGGACCTATATTAAATATAATTTAAGAGTCATCATTTCGGAACCCAAAACAGCCGACCTGAAAGTGGGAATTAAAATTTTCCAGAGCATGACATCTGGAAACCCTTGAAACTTGAAATATGGACCCTGGGCCAGAAAAAAGGTTGATTCTAACCTAATTCAAAGTCAAGTTCAACCTTGACCTAGGTTAGGGTTGAGGTTGACCTTGACCCTAAAGTCAAGAACTTCAAATTTGTAGATCAGGGTGCAAGAAATAGGCCTGAGAAAAGTGGGAAATGGGGAAGAACAGGGGGAAAGCCAGATCCAAGTTAGAGACCCATTCAAGGTGCTTGACATGACTCCAAACCACTTACTCAGAAGGCTAAACCAGTCTATAATGGAAGTGCTTCCATTTTCTGACTATACAAGAACATAGGTGTTTATCACTTGTATTAGAAAATACAAGTAATTTTTGTGATTCCTTGGAGAGAGAATCATTAGGTCAACCTGCCTGAGTCTAGAACTTGAATAGAAGAAGGATTAGAATCCTTGTCACTGGTATTTTCTCTTGTTAAGATCATGGTTTGTCTTGTAAATCTCTGCATTAGATTGGTCATATTCATTTTTAGAGTATGTTATCAGTTGTTGCAGCAAAAGGCAGGGACAAATCAATGTAAGCCCTTTATCCACCCAAGAGTAACTTAAATTTAATGAGAAGAACTAAATTGTGAGAGGTACACCCACTTGAGTCTGTGGAGCTCAAAGATGAAGGAGTATCAAATTCTCATCAATTAGACTTTTACTTGTATGAATCAAAAGTTGGGAATCTAAGAGTCAAGCATAATTGCTATATTGGGATTCTATAAGAATAAACTCTAATAGTAAACAAGGTGTTAAAGAAAATGTTAGTGATTTCATTGGTAGATTTAAGCATTTTCATACTCATATTTCTTATCCTATGCCTAATGTTGATGTGCAACGTATTTTTATTGCTAATTTACAAAGTAACATTAGAGATAAGATACTTCTTTAGGAATTCTCTTCATTTCTTCAATTGGGTGTAGTGCTTCATCATTATCAACTAAAATTGAGCCAATTTGTGAGCACCACTCCAATGGCTCATGTTCCTATCGATAAGATTGATGCCACAACAAATTTTAAAAAAGTTTTAGAAACTAAATAATTACATCAAAATCAATAAATCATCCAAGAATGTTGATGAACAAGTGGCAACAACATCCAAAGGTGTGGCTCCTTTGTTATCTATTGTTGAACCTACTTGTAATTATACTCAAATTTCTAAATCTTTGCATAATATGATGTTGAATTTAATTAATTCTAATATGTTAACACTTTGTCATATCAAACCAATTGACACATCTAAACCTCAATCCAAATAATTTGATCCTAAAGTTCTTTTCCAATATCATCATTAGTTTGGTCATGATACTGAAAAGTGTTTCCACTTGAAAAGTGTTATCCATGATCTTATTGATTCTAAGGCTATATCTATTGATGGTGACCATGATCAAGGAAACAAATCTGTGGCACCTTCTAACCAAAACTTGTAATTCTACACCAATCCTTTTCCATCTCATTATACCAATATTATTGATCAACCTTCTTCTTCCCAATGCATTGACTATGATGAAAAAGTTATTGAATCCAATCATGTTTTTAACCAAGTTGAGCAAGTCAAACATAAACCTCCATCTTAGTCATGCATTATCTGTGACTCTACTGAGACAATTAAAGAACCTAATGGTCCTCTCTATATTTTCGCAAAGGTTAATGGCCTTCCTACCAATGGTGCCCTTGTTGATCTCACTTGCATGGTGAATGTGATAACCAAAGAATATCTTTAGAGTAAACAATTGCAAAAAGACTTATGATAAATTTGATGTTATGACTCAAACTTTCAATGGTTTCCTTTACCCTTCCCACAGTTCCATTTCATTCCCTATTGAAGTTGGTGGTAAAAATTTAAATGTTACCTTCATTTTCATTCCAACTTCTGATCAATTTCAAGTCAAACTTGGTCTTCCTTATCTTACCTTCATGCAATTTGTAGCTTCTCCTATTTGTAAATGTGTTAAATTTCCTCATAATGGAGAAATCATGACTGTTAACCATAGTCTTTAGCATCCTTTTATGCCTTGAGACTCGGTTGACCTTGATTTCTTTTGGCCTTGTATGCCTCAACCAACTCAAACCCATTTTGACCATCTCTTAAACTTAAACTCTTAAAACAAAACTCACTGATTCACTTGGTAATTATTGAATACAGTAAATAACCAATTCACCAAATAACATAAGCAACAATCAATCATTCAAACATAGCAACATCATATTAACTCATTAACACATGATATAACTCAGATGACACTAGATTTAATGAGGAAACCCAATTTGGGAAAAACCTATGTGGGAATTGTAACCCACAATAAAAATGTACCCTTCTAAAGTACGCTCGGTTAAGAACTTATCATGTTAAAGATTACAAACACATTTGCTAAATGTGACCCTGTTAGGGGATTTACCTCAGATTTGTTAAGATCTTCACCCTATTATGAGTGGCCTTGTTAGAGGTCTTTAAAAACTCTTTTGGAATGTCACCTAAGTCTCGGTTTTACAAATACGATGGTTAAATCCACTTGGTTAAGAGATTTCTTTGTTAAAAATATTAGTAAGCAATAGTAAACTTTGATCTATAACAATTAGCAACCCAATATGCTTGAATCATATCCTTTATGCTCAATTGAATACTGACATCACATACTCCATTGATCTCTTTCTCAGACTGTAGATTATTTAATCTATCTTTCTTTGTTCTACTCGGTAAATATTGTTCTTGAACTTCTTTCCATCTCAATTCAATTCACCAGTAGTCGTACACTATGTGTAATTCTCATTCCTTATACAAACATACTTTTGCCTCTTAATCTCCTTAATTTGTTTTTCCTTGCTTTGCACTCAGTCCTTAGATCATCTTCTTCATATTTCTCAACTCGGTAAACCATTTCAATTTTACCTCAAAACTTGTAACTTTTCTTGGAACTTTCATTTTTCTATTTAATAGCTTGATCTTCTTCATATTGAATTTTCCTATTCGTAGATCTAGTAAAAAACTTCATTTAATTCATTTCCTCATCTAGCTCATTATCGCTTTGCATTAAAATTAATTTCATCATCATTTCATATCAGTATACTGTACTCAGTAAAACTTACTTTGCAACTCAGTAACTGACTTCTTCACTGCTCAGTGTTTAACTCATCTTTGGTGCTCGGTGCTTGGTAACTGTAACTGACTCACATTATTCTACCCACTGACTCAGTCTAGCTCGGTAAAGTATCTCTTTCAGTCATAACTTTATTCATTGCAGTTCCCAACTTGATCAATCAAATGTATCGATTTGATAACATCAAATATATAGTAGAAAACAACTATAACTTCATTACTTCATCATTATTTGATCTATATTTGTCATCCATTTAAATTCTCCTCTTAAGATATGGTAACACAATAAAAATCAATTGATCAATTGTTTGACATCAATGACAAAACAATAACTGATCTAACCATTTCTACAATCATGATACTTGGTATCACTCGGTCTTCATCATTTCCATCAAATATTCATTAGTTAATCAACAATGTCTATCTTTGGCATTGATGGCAACCACTATAACAATATTATAGAAATTGATGATGGTAGCTCTAAAATACATCACTATACTCCCATTGAGTTGATATATCTATTTCCACTTTGATATTTTTGTTCTGAATCTCCCTCTTGGATAAATATTTTGTTTATGTGGCATACATTCAGAATCTCCTTCATGAATAAATATTAAAGCAATTCATTCTTCTCTCTCAATATCTCTCTGTAGATAAATTTGATCAATTCATTATCCTTCCTCTTTGACAATAATGCCAAAAAGTCAGACGCCTAAATTTTTTTTCCAGGAGTGGATTATAACTAACATGTACTCATAAAACATTACATACAAAAATATTTTCGCTACTTCAGGAATCACCTAAAGTGTTTCATACTAACATCAATTCAGAAATATATTCTAATGAAATATAAAATTGATGCAACATGCCTCATGCTCTTTAATAAACATTGGATAGGGGAAGAACCCCTAATTTACCTCTTAGATACTCAAAAGCATCTTTAGGTAGTGGCTTTGTAAAGATATCAGCCAATTGTTCCTTTGAGTTCACATATTCCAATTTCACATTCTTCTCTTGAACTTGTTCTCTCAAGTAGTGATACTTGATAGAAATGTGCTTGGTCTTTGAATGCATAACTAAGTTATTTGATATGTTAAGAGCACTTGTATTATCACAAAAAATAGTAACCAGATCCATGATCTCTTCTAGCATACCTTCAAGTAATTTCTTAATCCATACTATGTTTGCACATTTCATAGCAGCAACAACATATTCAGCCTCGATAGTAGACTGTGAAATATAACTTTATTTCTTGCTCAGCCATGTAACCAATATTTCACCTAGAAAGAATGCGCCTCTACTAGTAAAATTTTTGTCATCAACATTTCCAGCCCAATCTACATCAGTGTATACTTGCAGATCAAAAGTACCTCCTTCCTTGTATAGTAAACCAAACTCTTATGTGCCTTTCTAGTATCTCAAAATTCTTTTTACTGGATACATATGTGTTTCCTTTGAATTAGAAGAAAATCTTGCAACAATTCCAACAACGTGTGCTATATCAAGTCTGTTGTGAACAACATACTACAATTTACTAATCATGGATCAGTAAAGAGTATTATACATGTCTTGTGTTTCATCCTCTTTAGATAATTTACATCCAGTAACCGTCAATGTTCTAACAGGTTTAGAATCTTCCATACCAAAAGTTTTAAGAATCTCTTTGATATACTTGGCTTCTGTAATATAGATTCCTCCAGTAACTTGTTGTATTTGTAGACCTAGAAAGAACTTAATCTCTCCAATCATTGACATCTCAAACTTTTTTCTCATTTCATAAGCAAGTCATTTACATAAAGTGTCATTGCCTCCAAATATAATATCATCAACAAATATTTTAGCAATCAAAACTTTATTATCACTGTCACATTTCAAGTAAACATTATTGTTATCAGTTGTTATTTGAAATCCTATTTTGATTAGATAAGACTGCAGTCTATCATACCATGCTCAGAGTGCTTGTTTCAATCCATATAAATCCTTATGTAACTTACATACCTTGTTCTTGTTTGTGTTATTAATGAATCCCTCAGGTTTCTCAATGTATACTTCTTCCTCAAGTATCCCATTAAGAAATGCAGACTTAACATCCATATGATATACCTTGAATCCTTTGTAAGTAGCATATGCTAAAAGTATTCTAACTCCTTCCAGCTAGCAATAGGTGCAAAAGTATCTCCACTGTCAATTCCTTCTTCTTGTGCATAACCTTTGCAAACCAATCTAGCTTTATTTCGGATAACTTCTCCATGCTCATTCAGTTTGTTTCTGAAAATCCATTTAGTACCAATAACATTTTTTTCTTTAGGCCTGGGTACTAAAGTCCATGTCTTGTTCTTCTCAGTTTGATCATACTCTTCCTTCATTTATTTCATCTAATGTTCATTATCTAGTGCTTCCATAACTTTCTTCAGCTCAAATGAAGATATAAAACATGTATTGTCTCTAGCCTTTCTTCTGGTCATCACTCTAGCTCCCTTATTTCCAATAATATTTCTTGGGGAATGGTTTCTTCTCACATACTTTTCCAAAGCAGGCTCAGTAGCTCTCGGTTATTCAATATCAACATTCAGTTTTGGAATTTCTTGTTCATCTTCCTCCTTGGTAGGTGCTCTTAGTAAAGTTTCAGGTGCATCATGATGAACATATACAAACTTCTCATAATCATCAAGTTCCTTCTTACTGTCTTCATCATTACTTTCTGCAAATTCATCAATTCTTACATTTTCACTTTCCACCATTTTGTTAGCAACCTTGTTCAAACATTTGTAAGCTTTACTCTTTGTAGAATATCCATTCATCATATTTTGAATCAAACTTTCATTCTCTAGAATCTTTCAGAATATAGAATTTACTCCCAAAGATTTTAAAGTAACTAACATTGGGTTTGTGATCATACCAGATTTCATAAGGTGTCTTGTTGGTACCTTTCTTCATTTGTACTCGGTTCAATGTATAAATAGCAGTACTCACATCTTCCCTCCAGAAGTTCTATGAAAATCCTTTTTCAATCATCAGTGTCCTAGCACAATCAACAATAGATCTATTTCTTCTCTCAGTAATCCCATTCTGCTATGGTTTCCTCGGTGCTGACAACTATCTCTTGATTCCATTCTCATTATAAAATAATGTAAACTCATCAGAAGAAAACTCACCTCCTTTGTCAGATCTTAGACATTTCAACTGTCTTCCAGTTTCTTTTTCAACTCGGGCCTTATACCACTTAAACATTTGAAATACATCAGATTTTTGTTTTAAAAACATTACAGACATCATTCTAAAATAATCATCCATAAATAAAATAAATATATGTCTCCATAATAACTTTGAGTTCTCATTGGTCCACATAAATCAATATGAACTAAATCCAAAATTCCTTGTGTAATATAAGTCTTGCTTGCAAAACTAGATTTAGTCATCTTACCCATCTGACATTCTTTGCATATAGCATTCTCTAGTTTTTCAAGTCTCGATAGTCATCTTACTCTATTCTTCTTACTCACTTTGATTAAGTTTTCAAAATTAACATGACAAAGCCTTTTGTGCCATAACCAAACATCTTCAACTTTAGCAAATAGGAAAATCTTCATATTGTGTGTGTTATTTTGTGTACCTATTAGCTGCAACACAACACTTTAGTAAGTCATTGTATTAGTGAAAAACAAGAGTTAGCAAGCATATCAATCACTAAAATCGACCTATTGCTTCCTATTTAGGAGGAGTGTAAAAAATGCCATAATTTCCCTCAGATTATGCATTTATCAGTGACATATACAACCTAGAATGAAAGATTTAAATGAAACTAATCTACATGGTCAAGAAATATGCAGTCTAAGCTCTAAAATTGAAGATTATAACAACGCAAAATAAGAAAGCTAAAATGCAATATAGATATCTAATAATATGAACAACATAATAATGCTTTCAACAATCCAAAATTTAGGGGCCTATTGAACTTAAAACTCATTCTATTTATAGAAGAAATTAGGAGTGAGAGGAGAGATAAGGCCATTAATGAAGGTGTAAGAGCCTTAATAAGGGATATCATTTATGAGGCATGGTGAGGGTATAAGCATTAATGATGCATTTATGAGAGCATTAATGAGGCATGGTGAGGGTATAAGCCCAAGCTTGAGAAAGTGGACTTTGGGGAAGGGGAGCTTGAGAAAGATGACTTTGGGGAATGAGTTGAATTCTTAATCCAAAGATTAGGAATGTGACATCATTAGGGAGAGGGTTAAGATGGGATTAAGATTAGAATTAGGCTTTGCATGGGTGAAGAGGTTGGGATTAGCTCGAACCCATGGTTAAGGTAGTTGAATAGGCTAGGTTAGGGGTTAAAGGGAATATTAATGAATTAAATTATATAAATAATATATTTGTTCAATAATAGGGGAAATTAATTATTTAAGCTTTTGGTTTCTTTTGATAATTAATTAGGACTATAGCCAATTAATTAAATAAACTAGGCTAGGGGATTGAATTTTCTTTTTTGCAAGTGATGAGGTGTAATTAGGATTTTATTTAATTCCTTTTAATTAATTACCTTAGCCATGTTTTTGATTTGTTTTGATAGAATTGAATTGAATTGATTTGATTGGCTAAGGCAATTAATGTAATTTAGTGATTAAATCGCTTAGGAGATTAAATTTGATTTTAATGAATTATGTCAATAAATTGAAGAATTGTCTTGACATAATTAGGGGTATGATCACACTTAGGGAAAATAGGGTCTATAGTCAAAGAAGACCAAATTAGGGTGGTTACATTTGTCCCTCTTTGAATAGATGTGTGAGCAGCACATTGATTCAAAGAAAGTTTTTGATGTTGACTTCAAAAAGTTTGAGAATTTTGCACTTGATTGAAAAAAATGCCTGATGAGATCAGTCTCGCACTTGATTGAACTAAATTGATAGAATTGACTTTGAACTTGATCAAACAAAGGTCAATAAACAAAGATATTAAAAATACCAATTCTAAAATTGATTGTTGTGTGAGAATTGATAATAATGATTCCAAAATTGATCGAATGAAAAGTCAGTATGAAGCTACCAGGAGCTTAATAAAGATCTAAGAATATGCAGACATAAGATATCCAACTTGTGAGAACCGAATCCTTCCATCCAACAGTCTCGACTTAGTCAAGGAACTGTCATGCCTTTAGTCTTTTGATGACAAAGTCACTTTAATGTTGTTTCAATCAAGAATTTGATTGATTTAAGTGTGATCATGCCCCCTTGGGAATGAAATTGAAGGAGAAAGAATAAAATTCCTCTGTTGAAATGATAATCACTTGCATGGATCAAGAAAGAACCAATTAGAAGAAGTGAAGAAACGGAGGTGTGTTAAGAGAAAACACACTTGTACCAAGTTAATAATGTTAAAATGTGAGTTTTGAGCTTGATAAAATGATGTCGGACCAAGATGTTTGATGAATAATGTGCAATTTGATTATATAGAACCCAAAAAACTGATTGTGAAAAGCTGGCAAATCATTTTTGGAACATATGGAGCAAATTTGCATTTGTAGTAACTGTCAGAAAATTTTTACTACACTATGTAGAACAATGTCAGTGCATTCAATTTCATTCCTGATTGATTAGAAAGAGAAAAAAATGAGTTTGTATGGTCTGGGAGGAGTTCCAAAGCTCCAAAATAGCTCAAAAAGTCAAATATATAGGCCCAAATTCACTTTTTACCCATTTATTTTCACTTTTCACCTTAGTAATTCAGAGAGCTCTATAGAGAAGATGGTGGTACCCATGGAGAAACATCATTTTGAGTTCCGTCATTGACATCAGTGACTAGCTGACTACCCACCTCCATTAAGAGCTCAAAAATATATCATGTGAAGTTCTTAGTTTTCAAATTTATGCATTTTTGTTCAAGTTATAGGTATTTTAATTCTGCATCATTTCTGGCATTTTACTGTTGCTTCATGTAAATCCCACGTTGCTTCCTGTTTGTCCCCAAATTCCCATGTCACATCCTGTAAATTTAGGATCGCACCCCATCTTAGATTTTTGTGTCGCATGTTGTAAGATTATGTAAGTTTGTCAAGATTTCGTACCCTGTTGGAACAGGGTCGCACGCGACATCCCATGTTGCTTCCTATGAAAATAGGGTCACATCCTAGATACCCCATCACATCTTAGGAATCAAGGATTGCATCCCGTAAAAGGGATCACACCCTGCAAAAACAAGGTCATTTCTGGTTTTTAACATAGTTAACTTCCCAGTTTGACTATTTTTCGTCTACTGACCATCAAAAACACTTAGCTGATAGGTTTTCTATTTAATTTTTGTAGATAAAACATTGATGTTGAACATTTTTGTATCTTGTGATCAGATTCCTTTTGAGGTTGTGTCTTTTCGAGGACCATATCCTGGTTGCGTCCTTGCATTGTCGCGGGCTTTGACCGGTAACGAAGCTGAGTTAGTTGCTCGTGTTGGTTTATTGTCACTGAGGGATTTACCCAATATCAGGGTAAATTGAGGGTTGTTGACTGCTCTAGCGGAGATGTGGCACTCAGAGCACAACACCTTCCATCTACCTACTGGTGAGATGAGTGTCACACTGGAGGACGTGTGGTGGATTCTGAGAGTCCCTGTTATTGGTTGAGAGGTGCAGTTTGATTCGACCTCTACTTCATCGATTGCTACAACATGACGATTCTTTGATGATGATACTATTACTCATCAGTATCTGACATGGGACTACATGTGTGATCACTATGACCATCTTCCTGTGTACTTGGTCAGATTGATCAAAGGCATCCTTATGCCTGACTGAGGATAGTACAAATTTATGGTTGGTTGGTTCAACATGCTTGAGAAGATGGTTGTGTCAAGACACAGATTTGTATGGGGTAGTTACATCCTTGCACACATGTACAAAGAGTTACATGAGATAGTGTACCATTATTCACAGAGCATGACTGTTGGCATTTTGGTACTTCAGATCTGGGCCTAGGAGCATATCCCAGTTATACGGCTGTTAGTGGATAGGAAACATCTACCAAAGCAACCATATATATATGTACTTAGGATGGAAACTGTAACACCCCAAAATTGGCATCTTGCAACCTCGACCAATTTTGTTGCATTTGTCATTCTTCTAAATCATCAAAGTCCTATTGTACTAGGCAATTCTGAGTTTTCACTGACTCTACTCGACCTGAGT
>MU226247.1:558564-618838 GCA_018584345.1 Thuja plicata
CAATTTCTTAGCATAATCTTTGCATTGCATTGCACTTATCATGATTAAATCCTTCGTTCTTAGATGGTCCATAGTTGTGAGGCCCTCGTCCTGAGAGCAAATTTCAAAACTCCATCTAGATAGAAGGCAATAGGTCAAATCACGTAGACAGGCAGGATGAATAAATCATATTCAGTCTTGTTTGTACCTGGTGAAGAAGGACTATGTTGAAGTGTGTGGTTGATTAACAAGGCCAAAATTAACACATACAGATACAACAGCCCCATCTATGCAAGGTGGAGTATTGACATCATCTGCTGGATGATATGACTGTAGTAGTGTGGTGTCCTTACCTTGATTGTGAGGAGTGGGTATTAGATAGGCGCTAGATGCCTTATTTCTTTTAGAGAAGGTACCTGATTGGACATACCATATATATCATTGAGAGATTCTAAGTCACACTTGTTTTGAGGCAGTATGGCCGGTTGCAGGGCAGGTGCTAGGATACATTTGTATATGCCTGAATCTGTGATGAGACACCATTGTGGGGACCACTATTGGGTTATGAGATTGTGCAGAGAGCTATCTGAGAGATGGTAGCAGTACCTTGGGATCTACAGCCTAATGTAGTAGATGTTGGATATTCTGATGGTTTACACACTTAGATGCTTCAGTATCCTTTTCCATGGTTCACAATGCCTGATGAGGCTATTCCCCAGATAGAGGATCCATTGGGTTATGATCCCGCTGACGACCATCTTGTCCGAGGGCGAGGGGGAGCTCAGAGAGATAGAGGAGTTGCGGGGAGAGATGGTGGTAAGGATGGTGGAAGACATGGGAGAGATGCTAGGTGCCCTCCTCCTAATAGGGGATAGGGTCCAGATGATCAGGATGATGTTGATGATAGGGGTGGAAGTGCGGTGGGTGGTGGAGAGAATGCCAGTGGCAGTGGGAGGCAGACTCACCTCAGATTCGTTGCTCCCTAGTGGAATCTAGGTCCACTCTTAACCATAAATCAACAGAGACAGAGGTAGCGTTAGAAGGACATGCAATAGGATAGGCCACAAGATAGGTCATAGGACAGGTCCTCAAGATGAGAGTCAGGTTGAGACTCTTTTGGTAGAGATGGAGGTGTACTATCTCAGTGTAAGCATGAGAGAGAGCATCTTAGAGCACAAATTACAACATTAGAGTCTCTTCTAGCAGATTGAGTGAGACAGCTTGAGCAGGTTAGGGCAGAGAGAGACACACAGGTTGAGTGCCTGAGATTTGAGAGAGACACATAGGCTCGTATTGCGGTATACCAGGGACAAAGAGCCACATACTATTATTCTCTATATCATACTACAGTGCAAGAGGTTCAAAGAGAACCTTTTTATTCACAGATTGCATAGCAGTCTGAGGGGGCGATGCTTCCACCAACTCCATTTTTACCACCTCGTCCTCCAGATCAGGGAGAGGGTGGCAGTCAAACCTGATACTGCATTTTTTTCATATTTTGAGATTACATTGTATATCTGGATCCTTTTGAGATCTTTCTTTTATACTATGACATTTATACATGTATATATGATGCACCTGATACTCTAATACTCTTTTGTAGACAGTTCCACATTTTTGATATGTTCCATATCTGATATATCTGAGATAGCGGTTCCTGATCTTGATATGTTCATGGATTCTCATGCTTTGATAGATGTTAGTTTCTTTTATGCACATGTGATTATGTTTATCGTGGTCCCTTGATGAGTTAGATTAGATATGTGATGACATAATTTACGCTCATTTGAATTATTACTGATATGAATGTGTTTTAAATGATACTATGTAAATGAATGTTTTTGAGTTTTTCTTAATGCAATTTAAATGTATGGATAAACTTAGAATCTAAAAATAAATGCAATACTTGAATGCTTTGTTTTTGTTTTTTTCTCATTCTCATTTATGAATGCAGAATGTATGTCATGGAGATGCAACGACATTGATATCAGTAATATTGATGTATGTGTAAGATAAGAAAATGAAATATTTTTAATATAAGAAATGGTTGGAATTTTATAGATATGTTACATTTGAATATTTTTTTTTGTGTTGTTTTTATTATGGGGGTAAATGAGATACTCTCCTTTTATCCTTAGATATGCAAATGAAAGATCCAAGTTGATTATTCCAAAAGGAAGGATCAATGCATAACTGAATCAATCATTTGGAAACAAGAATAAGGAAGGAAGATCTAAGTACCCGGTTTATTGATTTGATTAATTTGGATGTGTTTTAGATTTAGATTGATTGAAAACCTTAATTTAATTGAATAAGAGAAATGCACTAACCTTGAAATATTGCAGATCTAAAGAATATTGTTTTCTGAATCCTGTGTTGAGTTTTTGGAAAATCTGAGACCGGATCTGGAATAGAAACGCAGAGATGGAAAAAACCCAGAAATATTTTTCCATTCTGAGATAGTTCTGATTTGTACCCTCAATTCAATGTCACCATTTGCTAGTATTTCTAATTGTGCCCTAGGTCACAGTTGACCTAAAAAGTCTCAAACTAAAATTCTACTTTCAGATCCTAGAAGTTTGCTGAAAGGGGTATCCTAACCTCAGTCCCGATCTATTGTTCCAAACCTACATCTACAAGAAAAAGGGGTTTGTTTGTTGGGGGAGGTGTTTGTTTTGGTCAAACCCCTGTTTTGGTCAAAACCTCAAATATATAATTAAAATTGTAGAAATAAACAAAGTAAATGAAACAATTCACCTTGCTCATGTAAAAGTCCTTGTGGAGGATTTGAATCCTTGAATCCACAAGTATGGATGTATCAAATGGATGTAGAAAGGTAGAATGTAGAATGTAGGATGTCTTCAATTAATTTCTTGTAGATCTTCAACACCAATCTTGAATGGGTTCTTGAATTGGAAGAGGCTTGGAGGAATGTAGATGGAGAAATATTCAACAAGAGGGCTCCATGGAGCTTGAATCCTTCAATGGCCACCAATGGATCTCCTTGATGAAAATGTATGCTTGAATTATTGGATGAATGCTTCAATGGATACTTGGCTTGCTTCAAATCTTGCTTCTTCACCTTTGGGATTCACTCTTCAAGTCGTTGAAAGTTCTTGTAATTATGCTTGATGATGGTTATTCATGGTTAGAGAAAATGAGAGGAGAAAGTTTCATTTTATATGAAATTAGGGCACAATCTTCTAGAGAAGCTGACATAGGAGAATTAAATTCTAATTGGACCCATGCCCCTAGAAGAGGACCTATGTTAAATATAATTGAGGATTTGTTGTCCTGAAGTCTGAAACATCTGACCCGGAAGCGAGAACTAACTTTTTCCAAAGACCAACATCCAGAAACCCTGAGATTATAGAATTTGGGCCATGGACCTAAAAAAAGGTTGATTGTGACCTAGGTTAAGGTTGAGGTTGACCTTGACCCAAAAAGGCTGACCTAGACCCCAAGGCCAAAGTCCCAATTTCTCAGTCTAGGTTGCCAGAAAAAGGCTAGAAAGAGTGGAAATGGGGAAGAACAGGAGGATAAAGCCAGATCAAAGTCAGGAACCCATTCAAGGTGCTTGACATGACCCCAAACCACTTACCCGAAAGGCTAAACCAGTCTACCATGAAAGTGCTTCCATTTTTCAACTATACATTTAGCCCCCACTTTAGCAAGAGTATAGACTCAATACAAACTCTTGGTAAAGCAGATCATAAATAATAGATAAACTTATTGGAATCATAAAGGGACAAAGAAATATTCAATCCCCCAAGGGAATTAAGTCTTTATCAACCCTAAGATCATGATAAGAGAGACATCACCAATTAAGGAGAGAGAGAGGGTATGGTTACCTCACCCGATGAGAACTTATGTCCCATTGTGAACCATACAAGAAAAAAGTGTAACTGGAAAGATGGAGTTGAATCGCCTAGTGAATGTGGCTACTCACCAGTCAAGCCATCAGGGAGATCCATTCTTAAGGACACCTTCCAACCTCAAGGGATCAAAACATTGTATATTGAAACTAGAGGTATCGAGAGATCCATGTAATTTTAAACTGGAGGGATCAAGAGATCCTAAAAAGTAAAATGTCCATGCTTTAAGGATTAGCCTTTAATCCATAAAGGGAAAAAATTTTAAGTATTGAAAATATTTTGAACATGTGTGTGTGTGTGTAAAAAGTGAGTAGAGCATATGCCCCCATGTTAAAGTCATTGCTAACACTTTAACAGGAACAATGGCTTGAACATAAACATAAATAACTCTACTGATTACGTTTCCACTATGAGATGCCCCTAAACAAAGACATCTCATGGGAAATATCACATAAACATACAAAGAACACATAAGGGATCTGCCTACTGGGGAGTCAGTATGATCATAAGATAACATGTACATATAAATATGATATTATTGCAAATGAATTGACAACGTTCCCCAAATAAAGTAGAACCATGAAGGATAAGTCAATCAGGCACATTGCCTACTCTCCTCATCTTGGTTTATATCATGTAGGGAAGGTGGGAAACTCGCAAGAGGGACTATATCTAATATAGTAATCATAATAGCTAGTTCCAAACAAGGATCCTCTTGAGAATCACATTGCTCGATACTAGGTGTGATTGTTAATTGAGTTGAAAGCATATGTGGTAAATCAGTGTCAAGATCAATGGTCTCATATTCATCACTAAGATCAATAGGATCATCTAAAGTATCTTTCTCATCAAGATTAATTGAAATTGGATCTAAGATGCGAATAGGATCATCACACTCATTCATCTTAACACCATTGTGAATATTAACTTCTTCCACCACATCAGGCATAGGTTGATCAAAGGAAGATAAAGAGTTTTGAAGAAGAGAAGCACGTTCCCTAGCATTATCCCTACACTTCTTATGACGTTCATTAGCAAATTTATTATGTTTTGATTTATTTGACACATGTGGAGAACTAGGAGAAATAACCACTGATTCCTTCATAGGTTCTATAAGAGGATTGATAGGGTTCCCAGTAGGCCGAGGAGCAAAAATTTGAATAATAGAATTAACATTAATAGATAAAGGAGGTATAGAAGGAGTTGGCGAAAGACCATGGTTGAGATATATCCAAGGCATGCTTAACTCGACTATCTTGCGATGTTTATAGGCTTGATATGAGCGAAAAAGGTTGTCAGGGTGAGGAGGACATGAGTTAGGTAATGAGGGCCAAAAGAAATCAAGAGTAGCATAATCTCTAGGCCTGGAAGGTTGATATAAATTGTGATTAATCATTTTTACTTCTCCATTATGAATAAACTTAAGACATTTATGAATAGGAGAAGCAATAGCATGCATGGCAGTTATCGAAGGCAAACCAAATTTGACTTGAAATTGATTAGATGTAGGAACAATTATGAAGGTAGTATCTACAACCTTGCCACAAAGTTCAATGGGAAAGTTAATAGAACCAAGTGCATGATAGAGAAAACCATTACAAGTTTGGATCCATGCATCCGATGGATCATAACAATCAGGTTGTAGGCTTTTCATAAAAATATTTTCCTCAGTAATAAAGTTGATTAAAGATATGGGATCAACAAGAAAACCACGTGTAGGTATCTTAGAAATCATAGCATAAATATAAAGGGGACCATCAGGAGCCTTAATAGTCTCAGAATCATCAAAGGTAATTGAAAGTTCCTGAGGTCATTTATCCTTAGTTTATTTCTGACGTTTAGGTAGAACTAGAAGTTGAGGTGGAGGTGAAGGATCTTGAATAGTAGGTGGAGATACAACAATGCTTTCCACATTATTAACAATGTGATTAAGATCATCCATATTTGAATCATAAACGATATCCATAGAAGATGGTTGAACGATAGTATTAGTATCATGTGTAGGTAGACGATTCATGTAGATCTGAAGGTTATGATTAGGAGGAGAGACAGATTTGTTTCCATTACCATCAAGATTATCAACATATAAAGCATTAGGATCGATTAAGTCTTGAACCTTATGCTTTAGAGAATAAGATTTTTTAGTATCATGGCCATTCTAGCGATGGTATTGGCAAAAAGTTTTGGAATAAAAGGATTTTGAAGCTATTGTAGTAGGAAGGAGAGGTCGAATACGAGGCAAAGTAATCATATTAGCACTTAACAACCTACTCATAATGGAATGTAAACATTTAGAGAGGGGAGTAAACATACGATTCATAGGGAAAGCAGCAGATGCAGAAGTGGCATTGTGGGATGTAACAACAACTTGATCAACAACCACATTAATCGGTTTATTAATCTTGATGTAGTTGTTAGGTTTCTAAAATTTATTAGGATTAGGAGCATTGTCACTCTTATCAATTGGAATAGTAGCCATTGGAGTATTGCTATGAAATTGTCTCACTTGTAATTGATAATGATGAAGTGTTGCACAAAGTTGTTGAAAAGAGGTAAATTTAGTAAGCATAATCTTATCTCTAATATCTTTTTGTAAATTAGAAATAAACATGTGTTGAATATCAATATGAGGAACATGATAAGAAATCTGAGCATACAAATGCTTAAATCTACCAATGAAATCAGTCAATTTTTCCTTATTATTTTGTTTACAATGCATTAAATCAGTTAAGGAAACTTGTGGACCAATGTTATTTTGAAATTGTTGAATGAAGGTATTAGCAAGTTTAGGAAAAAAAAATCAATAGAGTAAGGAGGTAAAGAACAATACCATTGCAAAGCCTTATCATGAAAGGTTCTAGCAAACAGTTTAGCCAAAATCCTATGGTCATGAGAATAATCACTACAAAGGATTTGAAATGTTTTAACATGAGTGATAGGATCACCTTTACCATTGTAATTCTCTAGACGAGGCATATCATCTTGTTGAGGGATAGTAGCACGGATAATGTCTAAAGATAAGGGACTACCCATGTCACATGTAGGAATGCTAAAATTAGATTGAGTTAATGATGATAGTTGTTGTTGTAAAGATGACACAATCTGAGCCAAACTAATAATTATGGAATCATTAGAAGACACAAGTGGAAAAGGAATGTTAGGAACACTAGGAAATGTGTAGGAAGTAGCAGGAATAGAAGATACAACCGGTGGAACATTTGGAACCATAGTCGAAAGGGCATTAGTATAAGTAAAAGGTACACTATGATATGAAGGTTGTGAGGTAGGTAAAGATACCGGTGGAACACTCACACGAATAGATCAAATTGGGAGAGATGTAGTCATCAAAGGAGGAGTATAAGTAGGAATGCTAGGTAAAGGAGTAGAAGAAGGTTCTTGACTAGTGATAGGAGGTGTATATCCTAGATCTTGAGCCTCTTGAGCTAAAGGTTTAACATTTGAATGCACAAGATGAGTGATACCACACAAGAAATTAACACCTTGATCACTATCATGAAGGAATTTATTAAGAGCCTCTATAGCTTGAATAGAATCTTGATTACCATTTTCTTGATTAAGCCAATTTCCCATTTTATCAAGTTTAGTTGAAAGTTTTTGCACTTGTCCAGGAGGAACTCTTAAAGCATCCTCCTCATCATGAGATAAGTGGGAAGAGTTATGCTCCATAGAAGGATTGGAATCATGAGTATCAAATTTTCCATCTAGGATCCTATGGAAAGGAGTGGAAGATTCAGGATCAAAGGAACCCATGAGTCTACGACTTCTTCTAACCGGGATACTAGAGGTAGGACTAGAAGTGGTAAAGCTCATACACCAATGCAATGTAAATGAACTAATTTAGAAAGAAAATAGTTGATTTTAATTTTTGAAAGGAAATGCAAGAATATAAAATAAAACTAATATGCATGCAAGATCTAACATAAAAGATGTAAATCTAACACCAAAAATTAAGAGTTGTGTATCGCGGGTTCACCAAAATGTAAGATAACAAAATGAGATATTTTTAATATAAGAAATGGTTGGACTTTTATAGATATGTTACATTTGAATATTTGTTTTTGTATTTTTTTTATTATGGGGGTAAATAAGATACTCTCCTTTTATCCTTAGATATGCAAATGAAAGATCCAAGTTGATTAATCCAAAAGGAAGGATCAATGCATAAATGAATCAATCATTTGGAAACAAGAATAAGGAAGGAAGATCTAAGTACTCAGTTTATTGATTTGATTAATTTGGATGTGTTTTAGATTTAGATTGATTGAAAAACTTAATTGAATTGAATAATAGAAATGCACTAACCTTGAAATATTGCAGATCCAAAGAATGTTGTTTTCTGAAGCCTATGTTGAGTTTCTGGAAAATCTGAGACCGGGTCTGAAACAGAAACGCAGAGATGGACAAAACCCAAAAATATTTTTCCATTCTGAGATAGTTCCAATTTGTACCCTCAAGTCAATGTCACCATTTGCAAGTATTTCTAATTGTGCCCAAGGTCAAAATCAACCTAAAAAGTCTCAGACTGAAATTCTACTTTCAGATCCCGGAAGTTTGCTGAAAAGGGTATCCGAATCTCTGTCCCGATCTGTTGTTCCGAACTTGCACCTGGAAGAAAAAGGGGTTTATTTTTTGGGGGAGGGGTTTGCCTTGGTCAAACCCTGATTTTGGAATTAACCTCAAATATATAATTGAAATTGCAGAAATAAACAAAGTAAATGAAACAATTCACCTTGCTCATGTAAAAGTCCTTGTGGAGGATTTGAATCCTTGAATCCACAAGTATGGATGTATCAAATGAATGTAAAAAGGTAGAATGTAGAACATAGGATGTCTTCAATAAATTTATTGTAGATATTCAACACCAATCTTGAATGGGTTATTGAATTGGAAGAGGCTTGAAGGAATGTAGATGGAGAAATCTTCAACAAGAGGGCTCCATGGAGCTTGAATCCTTCAATGGCCACCAATGGATCTCCTTGATGAAAATGGATTCTTGAATTCTTGGATTAATGATTTAATGGCTACTTGGATTGCTTCAAATTTTGCTTCTTCACCTTTGGGATTCACTCTTCAAGTCGTTGAAAGTTCTTGTAATTATGCTTGATGATGGTTATTCATGGTTAGAGAAAATGAGAGGAGAAAGCTTCCTTTTATATGAAATTAGGGCACAATCTTCTAGAGAGGCTAACATAGGAGAATTAAATTCTAATTGGACCCATGCCCCTAGAAGAGGACCCATGTTAAATATAATTGAGGATTTGTTGTCCTGAAGTCTGAAACAGTTGACCCGGAAGCGGGAATTAACTTTTTCCAAAGACCCACATCCAAAAACCCTGAGATTCTGGAATTTGGGCCCTGGACCTAAAAAAGGTCTATTGTGACCTAGGTCAAGGTCAAGGTTGACCTTGACCCAAAAAGGTCAACCTAGACCCCAAGGCCAAAGTCCCAGTTTCTCAGTCTAGGTTGCCAGAAAAAAGGCTAGAAAGAGTGGAAATAGGGTAGAACAGGATGATAAATCCAGATCAAAGTCAGGAACCCATTCAAGGCACTTGACATGACCCCAAAACACTTACCCAGAAGGCTAAACTAGTCTACCATGGAAGTGCTTCCATTTTCTAACTATATAGTATGTAATTAACTTGGTTTTTCGAATTAATCAAGAATTTATTTGAAGTCCTTTTTATGCTCTTCTTTTTTTTAAATGAATTATGCAATCTCTAAATGCATCTATATGCAGACTCCTTAGGACTGTCACTAATTTGTATATATTCTAGCATTTTATCATCATTGGGCATTTTGTTGTAATGGACATCACCTGATAGTACAACTATCACTAATACCCACTAGTATCATGAAGGTATGAATTCTATGTGTATTGGATACAATGTCAGAAATAAACTTAGGCATCAAGGCATAGAAGCCAGGACGATGAGTTAGTTATCTCCTTTTAATGTTTAGAATCAGTTTCTATTCAAGTGTAATGTAAGATATGTGACCTGTAATGACCTTGAAAATTCATATCCTTGGGTACATTAGGTAGCGTACACCTTAGTGAGAATCTAATTTAGAAAATAGACAAGGAAATTGTTTCAACCTCACTATAGTTTACACATAACAAGGATTGAGATATATGCGGCTATCCACTTATGGTGGCAGCTCTTAGCATAAATATCCAAGTTCAGTGAAATTTATAGGATCATTTGGAACAATCAACATACGTAGAAAACCAAGAAAATGTTATGCCCCTATCCTTGTGACCCTTTGTCTTTGAATAGACGTCATGGAGTGACTCGGAAGACATAACAATCACCAATTGAGAATCAATCGAAGAAAATTTATAATTGCTTAGATGCCCCTAGTATGAAACATCATGGGAACATAAAAGAATCATAACCAAACCAAGATCAAACTATGTGTTTAAGTAGTATTTTGAGAAATACTGTTTGATTCATTTTTCAAGCACAGTAGAGATTCATCAATCAGAATTTGCAATTTAAGCAATATGTGTTCATGTTTGAGTATATGTGAGCTTAACTATGTCAGCAATTGCAATCCAATGTAGTGTTTAGAAACCAGTGTTGATTAAAGTGTTGAGAAACACTAGTTCGTTTAAGTTTTGGATTAAAGTGTTGAGAAACACTAGTTTGATGTCTATTACAAGTAGGTGGTGTTGAAGAAACACCTTTGTTTGTGATATTGATGTTTAAGTTCAAGTATTGAGAAATACTGCTTTGAGAGGAAAACCATCCTAGACAAGACACTTAGGACAACCTAGCAGACATGAACTGACCATGCTAGAAAAGATGCCCCCAGTGCAGAATGACTATTCCTAAGATGCAAATGCAGACAAATCCCAAGCAAGGATAGGATATTTGTAAGGAATTCAAGTCACCAAATAGCATAGGTGCAAGTATGAAGGTTTAGTGTCGTCTGTTTGCCAGGTTTTCACCACTAGGCAAAGCTTTTTATTTTTGCTACCAAGATGCATGTTTGCCTGGTTTTCATCAAGGCACTTTATTCTCTTTTTCAATTTTTTTGCTATTTTTGCTATTTTTATTTTATTTTTTTTGTAGTATCAAGGTGCTTGTGTGCCAGGTTTTCACCAAGGATACCTTTGTTTAGGACTTTTTCCACTATTTTTGGATTTTTAGGATCATTTTTCTGATTTTTTGGGTATTTTCTGAGATTTTTACTACATAGGCTTTGCTAGCCAGACATCATGTGTAGAACTGCTTCAAATGTAAATTATTAATGGGATCAAGGAGAACATATCCCATATCTATAAATAATGTAGTTCAAGATAAAGATAGCCACCTATTTGCCAGTGGCTTTGATCAGTGGCACACTTTCGACCCACTTCGAAAAATACTCAGTGGTTGTAATGATGTATTTGTGTCCACTTGAAGAATTAGGATATATTTGTCCAACCAAATCAAAGGCCCATTGCTGAAATGGCCAATGTGTTATAAATGGTATGAGTTCTCTAGCAGGAGCATGGATAAATTTTTCATGTGTTTGGCATTTATGATATGTCTTTGAAAATTGAATAGCATCTTTTTCCATCGTGGCTAGTAATAGCCTACTCTTAGCAGTTTCTTAGCTAGTGAAAAGCCATTTGAGTGTGATCCACATACACCTTCATAGACTTCTTTCTATGCGCAATCCAACTCTTTGTGTTCTAAAAACCTAAGAAGTGTACCATCGAGACCTCGTCTATATAAGTTATTAGTAATGAGGACATAACGCGATGTTGTCCTAATTAGGTCTCATTTTTCATTTCTTGATAAACCATCAGGTAAAGTTTGGTTAGTTAGGTAGAAAATGAATTTGGCATACTAGGATTGGTCTTGGGCATTCAAAGCACAAATTATTTGGTACCCAGGGTTATCAAAAGCTAGGTAGGATAGCTCTTCCACCAAGAAGTCATAGCGAAACTGATGTTCTTCTAATTATAACATGGATGCCAGTGTAGCCATAGCATCCGTAGCTTTATTATATATTCTTGGTATTTTTTGGAATGTGATGAAGACAATGTACTTCTTTAGGTCATCAACCAGTTGTTTATAAGGCTTCATCTTTTCATCTTTAATTTGATAGTCTCCATTTACTTGATTAATTATAAGATAAGAGTCACCACATACATGTAACTCTATGATCTTCCATTCCATAGCCAATTTAAGACCATTCACTAATGCTTCATATTCAGAAATGTTGTTGGTGCATGGAAACAATAATTTGTATGCCTTGGGAATCTTTTATCCTTGAGGAGTAATGAAAATAACTCCTGCTCTGGAACCTTTTTGCGTGAAAGAACCATCAAAGTACATCTTCCACAGATGTTCAGTTAAATGCATTATTGTTTCATTAGGAAATTCAATTCTCAAAGGTTCATCATCTTGCAAGGGTGATTCAGCTAATTGATCTATGAGGACTTGTCCTTTAATGGCCCTTCTATCTATGTACTAAATATCAAATTTACTCAGAATCAGGACCCACTTTTCTAGCCTTCCTATTAATGTTTTCTTGCTTAAGAGATATTTCAAAGTATCTATCTTTGTGATAAGTTTTACTGTATGCGACAACATATAGTGTCTCAATTTCTGTGATGCAAAGACAACTGCTAAGAAAGATTTTTCAATTATGTTGTAGTTGAGTTCATAAGATATTAGTGTTCTACTGATATGGTAGATTTCTCTTTCCTTTTTAGTTTCATCTTCTTGTGCCAAAAATACTCCCAGTGATGTAGCTGTAGCTTAAATATATAGGAGTAACATCTTTCCATGAATGGGTGCCATGAGAATAGGAGGAGTAACCAGGTACTCTTTTAATTCTTTGAAGTTATTTTCACAATGTTCATCCCATTTGAAGGTGACACCCTTATGTAGCAATTTAGTAAAGAGTTTTGCTTTGTCTACAAGTTGTGACATAAATCTCTTGATTGACTGGAGTCTTCCTTGTAATGTCCTCATTTGACTAATGTTGTGTGGAGGAGCCATTTCTAGTATAGCTTTAACTTTTTTAGGGTCTACCTCAATTGCTTTTGCTGATACAATAAACCCTAGCAACCTTTTTGATTGAACTCCAAAGGCACATTTCTTTGGATTGAGCCTGAGTTGAAATTGCTCCATGCGATCTAATATCTTCTGCAAATCTTCAATATGAGTAATCATTTCTTTTGATTTAGCTAAGGTATTTTCCACTTAATCCTCCATATTTTTTATGCATCATATCATGGAATATAGTAGTCATAGCTCTTTGGTATGTTGCACCTGTATTCTTTAATCCAAATGGCATAACATTCCAGCAAAAATTTCCCCATGCGCATGTAAATGTGGTCTTCTCTTGGTCTTTAGGAGCAATTTTAATCTAGTTATAGCCTGATAAACCATCCATTAATGAGTACATTTGATAGCCTTTTGTCAGATCTATGATCATATCAATGTTTGGTAGTGGAAAATAATCTTTAGGATATGCTTTGTTTAAGTCTCTAAAGTCTGTACAGATCCTGATAGATTTATCTATTTTAGATACTAGTACCACATTAGAAATCCATCTTGCGTAAGCAATGACTCTTATGAATCCAGCTTTTAGTATTTTTTCTAGCTCTTCTTTCACCAGTAATGCAACATGAGGATGCATCTTTCTCAATTTCTGTTTCACATGTTTGATTCCAGGAGTTATATATAAATGGTGTATTATTAATTCAGGATCTACTCCAGGCACATCTGTATAAGACTATGAAAAATTGATCTTTTTCTCTTTCAGGAACTTAATGAATTGTTTTTTCTCCTCATCTAACAAATATTGTGCTAGGTGAACAATATGAGGAACTTCAGTTGTGCCCAAGTTAACTGGTTGTGTTGGTTCTATCAAAACTGAAGATCTTTCTTGAGAGTGCTCAGGGAGGATATCAAGAATCCCATCTTTTGGCACCTCTAGGAGGTTTTCACCATCATATACGTCTTTTATTTTTACTATTTTAGAATTTGACATTGCCACAATGTGGTTTTCACCATCAGTTCTTTTGTTCTTTTTATTTTTCAATTTGTGACTGAGAAACTTGATATCCTCTTCTGGCATGTTCACGCTCCTTGCATTGGTGGAAGAAGGAGTTCACAAGCATTTAGGTAGCAAGCCAAAGTGTAGTCATTAGGGAAATTCATGATAGGATTAGGATCTAAATTCATCCAATCAATTAGGTCTAGGTTTATCAAGGATAATAAATCAGAGTTTGGTAAGGACAACGTTGCGTTAGCATCAAAACTATTAACCGACAAGACATGTTCTGTTAGGTCAATTTCTATAGCGTTTAGATCATCAAGAGTTAAACCATCATTAATAGGGTCGTTGTTAGTAATATGTGGACATAACTTAAGTGACTCATCTGTTAAGATTTCTTCTTCTACTCTCAGTAGAATGGAACTCATTGCTTGTAGTCTCATAATATCCTCTAGACCTAGTAAAACACCATTTTCTTCATCAATAATTCTAGGTAATGGTATCTCATTTGATTCTGGAACAATAACAGTGTCAGGGGAAGTGTTAGAACTCTCTCCTCTTTGAAATATCGGTGTGAACTTATGAATCACATCTATCTCAATGTCCATGGTAGCATCAGATAGGACATCCCATTCATAATCATGTGAGTCTGTCATTTCATCATCTGATCTGTTTAGAAACTCAGCAATAGTTACCTGATGTACCCTATTAGCCCCTTGTAGATCAAAGTGTGGTAAATATAGGACATGTGAAATTGTGACCAACTGCCCCCAGTTAGGATGTAAAGCTTTTTTTGGGGGTGTTTCTTTAGTAGTTATTTCTATCAATGACACTTTTGGAGTATCTTCTGTTGTTTCCTCTACTTTTTCAAGAGTAGCTTGTGTTAATAAAGGAACATGAGTGTCTTGTGGTGTCTCAAAGCTAGGTACATATCTTTCTCCTTGATGTTCAGGATACTCCATACCAATATGCAATAATCTCTCATAGGTCCACTGTCTAGTTTTATTTCTTCTTCTTCATTGCTTCCTTCATCAAAAATTGGACCATCTCTTGAAGTAGCGTTTTTAAATTTAGTATTGAAACCTAGACCTGTTTTAACTTTGGTATTTCTAAATTCCATGTGTATAGGTTCAAAAAGTCCCTTTCCTTTGTCTCCTACAGGTCCTTTTCCTTTATATCTCATTTGTTTGAGAAGGTCATATCCTTTACCATACTTTTCTGGGGATATTTCTACATGTTTTACCTCATTTTCTTTTGGTTCTCCCTTGTAAAGCCAAGCCAAGACTACTTTTTCTTCTTTTTCATCCTCTTGGGAGGTAGATGTTTTAACCATACCAGTTGCTTTGTGGATTTTTGGTTCTGTAGATGTAGCAGGTGTGAAAGATGAAGAAGGTTTCCCATAAGATCTTGGAGACACTGGAAATTCTATCAATGATGGGGTCATGTCAAGCTTGTATTCTCCCATACTAGTTTCTTCAAGTTTTAAGGTCTTTCCAAAGCTTTTCATAACCATGTCTTTGGTAGTTTTAGGTACAGTCTCTTTTGGAACTTCCTTGTTATGAGGGACCATACTATCTGCTTTAACATTGTTGCAAGTATAATTGACATCTGCAGGAATTGTTACTTCCACCCCATTATGTGGGAATTTGATACACTGGTGGTAATTAGATGGTACTACATTTCATGGATCCAAGGTCTCCCTAATAGTATTTTGTAAGCCAAGGGTACATCTAGAACTTGACATATCACATTTCTTTCAAATGGTCCTATTCTGATTGGTAGAACAATGAGACCTTTAGATGATCTTTCTTCCTCATCGTAAACTTTGATAGTGATCTTACTTCCTGAATAAATGGTTTGTTCTGAGAGAATCAACTTCCTGATTAGATTGAGAGTACAAATTTTCAACCCTGTGCCTCCATCTATCAATACATGTCTGACATGAGATTTGTGAATTAGGACTTCAATGTGTAAGGGTTGGTTATGTGGATGTGTCAATGATTTGTCATCTTCTTTTGAAAAATAGAGATAGTGTGGTGCTGAGATATGATTTACCATTTCTTGGAATTTGTCTACATCAATGTCTTTGGGAACATTTTCAGAGTGTAAGGCTTGTTCAAGAACTTCCCTATGTACTGAGGAGATTTTAAGTAACTCAAAGATGGAAATTTGAGCAGAGGTTTGTTGCAATTGATCCACCAAGTTATAGTTTGTTGAAGGTATGGTAACTATTTGTCTTGTTGGTGCTGGTTTGGGAATAGTGACAATAGGTACCTTGGAAGATGTTGTTGGTTTTGATGAGGAACTAGGTCCTTTGATTGTGACTTGTGCTTGACTTTGAGTCACTACATTTAATGGGGTAGATGTGTCTTTAACACCTTTGATAGTGATCATATTGATGAATTCATTTTTAATGTCTAGCATGTTGATTACATTATCATTATTGGAGTAGGTGTAGTTTACTTCATTTCATTTTCCTTTAGATGCTTTCTCTTTCTCATAATTAGGGAATGGTTTGTTAAATGTCATATGGTCTTCATTAGTGGTATTTCCTTCCACTTTGATCTTGCCTCCTTCAATAAGGTCTTTTATAACATGTTTGAGTTTAAGACAATTATTAGTCTTATGTCCCTTCTTTTTGTGAAAGACACAATAAGAATTTTCATCCCACCATCTTGGTTTAACTTCTGGTTCCCATGGTTTTGAATGTGGGATTGTAAGAACTTTTTTGTCCAAGAGTGTTTTCAAAATTGTCTCAAGAGGTTCTCCCAAAGGAGTGAATTTTCATTGAGGTTTAGAAGTCCATGGTCAGCTCTTGTTGTTCTCATTGTTTGCTTTAGGTATCATGGTTGTTACCTTGGTATCTTTACTTGCTTGCATGCTATTTGTTAGATTGAACACTACTAGTTTAGGATTAGTGTTAGATGCATTTACCACTCCATTGTTAACAACATTCTTGTTTTGTTTCCACCATTTAGGCTTGTTGTTGGAGTTGGTAGATTTTTTATCACTTTAGAGAGTGATTTCTCCTTTCTTAACCATTACCTCTTCAATACGGATGGCATTTTTTATCATCCTATAAAAGCTGGGTGAATCCTGCATTTGCAATGCATAGTTTAATTCAGGTATCAAGTTATTAATAAAGATTTCCATCTTATCTGATTCGGGAATAGCTCTTGAATACCTTGCAAATATTTTCGTCCACCTTTGTAGAAAGTGTGTACAGGATTAACCAATTCTTTGCTTTGTGTTACCCAAGTCCATCATGGCTACGTCATTTTGTATATTGTAGGAGTAAAATGTTGGATAAATCGTTGAATCAACTCCTCAAATTTTTTTACCTTAGGTGTGAGTTTGGAGAACCACTCTATAGCATTTCTACTTAGACTTCCCAGAAATAGCATCATTAGGTATGTAGGTTTGTGCATGTATTCTATGCTTAGAGCACAAAAATCTCTCACATGGTCATGTGGATCAGTCTCTCCCATATACTTGTCATATTTTGGCCTTGCCATGTTGGGAGGAAATGGAACCATATTGATACTCTTGTCAAAAGGAAATGGACAAATGGAGTGCAAAAAGTATTTTGTTTTGGGTTTAACCTTCTCTTGTTTGAGTGTTGCAAGTTTAACTTGCATCAAGGTTAGTTGTTTGGTGAGAATATAGAACGGGGTTGATAGCTCTTTTTCCTTTAGTTTTTCAACATCATAATCTTTAGGTAATTTTACTCCAATGGATGCTAGATGGAGAAAGTATTTCTCTTTGTCTTCACCAATTATCTTTTCTTATGTTCTTTAGAATTTCCTACTTTGTTTGAGTCTATTTTACTCTTCTTTGGGAATGTCTCCATCACTTTCTGAATCAAACAAAGGATGGTCAATGTGTTGTTATTCTTCACCATCGCTATCTTCTTGTTTTTGGTTTTTTTCATTGTTGTATTCTTCAAAATATTTACTCCACTCATTCTTAGAAGCGTCCATTGCAAGTGATTCTGTGTCAATTAAGGGATTATGAGATGTTTCTCCTTGTTGAAATTGTAGTGGTCAAGGATGTACTTCTAATTCTTTAGCAAGATACTTGTTACGTCTTGTGTTAACCATGAAGTTGAATCTCAACTTTGTCAAAGTTTTCCAATAGTGTCAAGTAGAGTCTCAAATTGTTCAAGTAGGTGTGTCCAAATTGTAAGGATAGTTTGTTGTTTGGTGGAAGTAAATGACTCCAGCGTCAAAGGGTTAGAATGCCCTGATAATGAGCTAGGAATCAAGTTGTTTGTAGAAGTGAATAGACCACACATTTTTAGATAGATTGTGAGAGCCCAAAATGACAGGCAAGGTAGACTATTTTTTTTTCTGAAACAGCGACAAAGAGACAAGAAAAAGCAACAAGGTTAGACTAAGGAGCCAAAATGGTACCCAAAAATACTAAATTTCTATGAGAGACAACTATGCAAGTGTCCACTGTCCTAGATGTGATACTCTAAGTGTGAGGTAGAAAAGACCAGATGCGATCTTATGTAAAACCAAATGCAAGCTTAAGTATCCTGGATGCGACCTTTCTCCCTAGAGGGGATACAAGAATGACCAGATGCGAGCTTATACACTGAATGCAAGTTTCCACAACTAGATGCGAGCTAGGACAGACTAAAGGCGACTCTCTGATGTTCTATCAAATATTTTTCTGATCTATCTTGAAGTTTGTGTAAGTTTGTCTGATAGTAGGTTATTTTTGGGACTTTCTAGTAAGTGAAAAATATAGTATGTAGCCAGAGGATTGAATTTTGCTGCATGTTGGGATGATTTATCTTGTTAATTAGATTTCAAACACATCAAGCATTTTTGCATTGTTAGAGGTGAACAAACACATCTTTTTTCCCTAGTGTCTAAGCATAGGGTGAAAATATTTGCTCGTAGACTCAGGTACACACTCAAATACTAATCAGAATATGGCTATCACCAAGAACGCAATGGCTCTTGTTATGATACCATATTATCTGACTCAAAATGCAAGTGAGGGAATGAAATGATGAGTATCTTGGGGCAAATACTATTTACCTTGCACAAAGATTATCACCCTTTTGGGGATGAATCAGGTAGTTTTGACTACAATTTGTTGTTTATGATCGGGTAATCTGTTAGAAACTGTCTCCTGTAGAATTGCACAAGGAAGAATTGAGGTGTATAGCCCTATGATTACTCAAATATGTGTATTCTCACAAGTAATATTCAAGTGGCTCCACTCTACACATACCCAAGCATGTTCTAGGAATGATGTCAAAATTCCAAGAACAAAACTGGCTCCATCTTCCAAGGCTTTAGCCTACAAGGAAGCAATTATTTATAGTCAGTTGGAAGGGTTGGTGTAAAATGTTTCCTCACTTGGGTCTTCCTAGGAGATTTTTTCCTCAACTGGCAGACCCTCTAATGTTATGAAAGCATACAAAGGATTGGCGAGCTTAGGATTTCAAGATTTCTAATTCTTCACAAAGAATAAGAGAATACTCTCCTAGTCCATGCCATTTTCTCCCACAATTACTTCAATCACTTGTTCATTCCCTCAAACCACTTTAATCATGACTCAATCCCCCATATCAAGTTTTTGATTCCCCCACTTGGAAGGAAGAGAAAATTCTCTAGCGAGACTGAAAGGTAAGCTTAAGCTTGATTTATATATTCCTAAGTTAATGAAAACACAAGTACTTGAAAGTAAAGTTTGTTTTATTCTTTGACCATAATATTTAATGCTTTGTTTGTTCAATTACAAATCCCAAATTTAGACAATGAGGTTCTTTCTTTCCACAAAATTTAGGTGACTTGTGTTGTTCAATTGCTTATCCAAAGAGAAATTTAAACTGTGAATCTTGTTCAATTAGTCCCACAAAGTTTAATGTGTTTCTTGTTCAATTACTTTGCCAAAATGAATTTAAACAATGATTTTGTTTGCCTTGTTCAATTATTTCAATTTCCTCTCAAATTTTCAACCAAATTTTGATTTTCTAATTTTCCTTGAAGGAAAAGAGCATACTAATTTGATTGATTTAACAAGTGATTAGAAAATATGTCTTAATTTGTAACTTTGAAGAATTTAAGAACAAGTTAATCTATGAAAATTGCAAAGCTCAAAGTAATAATTATTAGGCTGTTTTAATGACAGAGACAGAAAACATGCAAAGGTTAAAGGTTAGATTTTTCAAATTTCAACCTTAACAACCAGATGTGATCCTATTTCCTAATTGTGACCTTATCTCCCAAAAATGATCCAGAATTAACCAGATGCGATCAAATACACCAAAAATGATACAATGTATACCATATGCAAGCCTTTACCAAAAATGATGCAGGATTTCTCGGATGCAAAATCTGATATCTGGGGTGCGATCCAAGATTCTGTGATGGGATCCAATATCGTAGATGTGAGCCTGGGCAACCAAAAATGACTTTGTACCTAAAACTTGTGAAGACAAATTAGTCAAAAATGAATTCAAAGTGAGGTAAAATTTGAGATTCTACCCCATAGTGGGCGCTAGAAATGTGTGTGTTATTTTGTGTACTTGTTAGCTGCAACACAACACTTCAATAAGTCATTGTATTAGTGAAAAATAAGAGTTAGAAAGTATATAAATCACTAAAATTGACCTATTTATTCCTATATAGGAGGAGTGTGAAAAATGCCATAATTACCCTCAGATTATGCATTTATCAGTGGCATATACAACCTAGAATGAAAGATTTAAATGAAACTAATCTACATGCTCAAGAAATATGCAGTCTAAGCTCTAAAATTGAAGATTATAACAATGCAAAATAATAAAGCTAAAATGCAATATAGATCTCTAATAATATGAATAGCATAAGAATGCTTTCAACAATCCAAAATTTAGGGGCCCATTGAGCTTAAAACTCATTCTATTTATAGAAGAAATTAGGAGTGAGAGGAGAGATAAGGCCATTAATGAAGGTGTAAGATCCTTAATGAGGGATAGCATTTATGAGGCATGGTGAGGGTATAAGCATTAATGATGCATTTATAAGAGCATTAATGAGACATGGTGAGGGTATAAGCCCAAGCTTGAGAAAGTGGACTTTGGGGAAGGGGAGCTTGAGAAAGTTGACTTTGGGGAATGAGTTGAATTCTTAATGCAAAGATTAGGAATGTGACATCATTAAGGAGAGGGTTAAGATGAGATTAAGATTAGAATTAGGCTTAGCATGGGTGAAGAGGTTGGGATTAGTTTGGACCCAAGGTTAAGGTGGTTGAGATAGGTTAGGTTCGGGGTTAAAGGGAATATTAATGAATTGAATTATATAAATAATATATTCATTCAATAATAAGGGAAATTAATTATTTAAGCTTTTGGTTGCTTTTGATAATTAATTAGAAATATAGCCAATTAATTAAATTAATTAGGCTAGGGGATTGACTTTTCTTTTTTGCAAGTGATGAGGTGTAATTAGGATTTTATTTAATTCCTTTTAATTAATTATCGTAGCCATGTTTTTTATTTGTTTTGATAGAATTGAATTGATTTGATTTGATTGCCTAAGGAAATTAATGTATTTTAGTGATTAAATCACTTAGGAGATTAAATTTGATTTAAATGAATTATTTCAATAAATTGAAGAATTGTCTTGACATAATTGGGGGTATGATCACACTTAGGGAAAATAGGGTCTATGGTCAGAGCAGACCAAATTAGGGTGGTTACACAGAAGTATCAAGATAAAATAGATTACCTTTAGATTATTCTCTAGTAGCAATTAGATTATTCTTATCATCAAATACCTTTACTCTCCCATGTTGATATTTTAGTCAGTTGTCTATATTGTTTAGTTGTGCAACACTCAATAGATTATACTTTAATCCTTCCACCCAGTAAACATCATCACATTTTGTGTTATTTAGTATAATTATAGATCATTTTCCTTTCACAGGTTATGGAGCATCATTACAAAATCTAAGATAACCTCCATCATGCTTTTCCAAGGAAATAAACTTAAGTTTGCCACCAGTCATGTGATGTGAACAACCACTATCTATAATCCATGTTTCATTCTTACTTGTGATATTAGGTCTCTAGGTTCTTCTTCATCAGAATCATCTTTTATAGTAACATAATTTTTTTTTTTTATCCTCACTACTCTCAAAAGAATCATCATCACTTAGTCCTTCATTAGCAATATAACAAGATTTTTTACCTTTGTTTTTGTAGTCTCTGTATCTCCTGAATATGTTTTATCTCTTGTCCTTATCTTTCTTTTCCTCCTTATCATTCTCTAGACAATTAGATGCAAAGTGACCAATTTTATCACAATTAAAACATTTCAAGAGCAACTTACCTCGGTATTTGCCTTTGCCTCTTTGTAACCTTCTAGCCAACAAAGCTTCAAATTCTCTTTCATTCTCATAGCAGTCAGTAAATAGTTCTTCAAGTCCTCCAGTGCAACTATAAAATTTCTCACTAGCATTGCTCAAATAACCATCTCTAGCAGTAGCTTCCCTAGCCTTTCCAATCTTTAAAGTAGACTTAAATGCAGATTCAATCTTAGAAGTAGCAGGCACACTATTGTCAAAATCATTTTGCTTAAATGCAGTTAACTTACCAATAGTAGCATCTAGTGAAACATTCATTTGGGGTATAGATATCATCTCTTGTATAGCAGATGCATGAATAACATAAATCGGTAGCAGAGTTCTCAATATTTTTCTTGTAACATCATCCTCTATTATAATACCACCAGCTCCTCTGATAGAATTAATAGTCTCCTTAATTCTTGTACTATATTGTATTATGTTCTCTGCTTCCTTCATTCTCATTGAGTCAAATTTTCCTCTCAAGCTTTCTACTTTAGCCTTCTAAACATGTTGATCTCCACCATAGGTCAAAACATTCTTATCCCACATCTGTTTTGTAGTATTACAACCATCAATCTCATCATATTCTTGGCCGGTAAGTGTAGATGCAATCTCAATAGTAACTTGTGTGTGCTCATGTGATGCAAGGAGGGTCAACACTCAGGGCCTAGGGTACACCCAAGCACATACACCAACTTGCAAACACACAACATGCAGAAGAAACACCACAAGAGTGAGAGAAGGAATAATAGATAACATATATTTCATTAATTTATCAAACTCATTACATGCCAGGCTATAAGGCCTTCCTAGTTTTGGCAATATACATAGAAATGAATTACAGATTGATCTTCATACGACAGAGATCACAGACCTTCGATCTTGATATCTAAACATTTTCTTTCTTGCTCTAAGATTTCTCCCTAAACTAAGAACATACAAAAGAATATATACAAGAGTCCACCAAAGACGTTGGTGCTCAAATCCATAAGAGAGACCTAGATTTAGGTCCACATAGATCCCAATGAGAGACCCCACATTAATTTAGCAATGAAAATTAAATGTAGAAGTCAGCCAGGTCATGATAAACATAGATGATCACCGAAAATTAGCAACCATCGGTAAGGACATACCCAAGCATCATAAACTTGTCGATATAAAGATCATCAAAAACCATTATTAAAGCATACCTGAGCATTAGAAACCTATCGGTAAAGAGATCACCGAAATCCATCAGTAAAGCAAGAACCTGAGCAACAACAAACAAACTATAAATAAAAAGTAAACATCTTTTTGGTTGAGCAGGATTGCCAAGGACCCAAGATACTCCTACATCAGACACCTGGGGTTACAAGAAATGATTCTCCTAATCATGCAGCAAGTCCAACCTAAAATGAATCCAACTTAGATTGAGAAATCCAAGATGAGTCCTCAATCGGTCTGTTCTTCCACTTCACTAGATACTCCATGTATTCCTTTCCTCTTGTACTTCTGCCAATTCTCTGTTTCAAAATCTTCTCAACTTCTTCTACCTATTTCTTAGGATAATCACATGGTACTATCATTTCATCATCAGGTTCGTAATATTCATACAAGTCTAAAATATTGAAAATAGGTGATCTTTCCATGTCATTAGGTAATTCAACTTCATAAGCATTTCCAATGTAAAATCTTCTTAGTATTTTGCAAGGACCAAATTTCTTCATCTTCAGTTTACCATATGTTCCAATAGGAAATATTCCCTTCTTCAAATGAACCATTACAACATGACCAACTTCAAATGTTTTATGTCTTCTTGATCTGTCTGCACTATCCTTGTATTTCTGATTATTTTTCTCCAGCTTCTATTTTACATCATCATGCAATGTCATCATGAACTCAGCAAATTCTTCTACTTCAGCGCTTCTTTTCTCTTCTCTAGCAATATCTCTCAAGTCTGATATACCTCTTGGTTGTGTGCCATGAACAATCTCAAAAGGTGTCTTGCCAGTACTTCTGTTTACTGAACTGTTGTATGCAAACTCTGCTTGTGCCAACATTAAATCCCAATTACTTGGTGTGTCTCCAACTAAGCATCTCAACAAATTGCCCAAACTTTAGTTTACAACCTCTATTTGTCCATCAGTCCGTGGATGAAATGTAGAACTAAACTTCAACTTAGTATCCAACTTCTTCCAAAGTGTTCTCCAAAAATAGCTAACAACCTTATTGTCTCTGTAAGAGATAATACTCCTCGGTAATCCATGCAATCTAACAATTTTCTTAAAGAAAAGATCTTCTATATGCACTGCATCTGATGTTTTCTTACATGGTATGAAATGTGTTATCTTAGAAAATCTATCCATAACAACAAATATGGAATCATTACCTCTTGTTGTCCTGGGTAAGCCAAGAAAAAAATCCATGCTGATATCACTCCAAGGTTTCTCGGAAACAGTAATTGGTGTATACAAACCAGTGTTCTGACTCACTCCTTTTGCAACTTGACAAACTCCACAACTCTCCATAAATTTCTGAACATCCTTATACAACTGAGGCCAAAAATACCTCTCTTTCAGCAAACTCAATGTCATATCAATACCAAAGTGTCTAGCCAATCCACTACTATGTTTTTCTTTTATCAAATTAGTTCTCATTGATCCTTTTGGTATGCACAACTGAATACCTTTGAACAACACACCTTCCTGAATGAAATAATCTTCATACTTACTTGATTGATTTGAATTAGGTGCTCTGCACACTCTCCATGGCTCATAAAAATTAGGATCATTTTCATACAAATTCTTCATGTCATCAAAACCAAGAACTTCAATTCTCATTTTGGTCAACAAAGATCTTATTCTACTCAATGCATCAGCAACTCTGTTAAAAACTCCACTCTTATGCTTGATCACAAATGTGAAACTCTGCAAATACTCTACCCATTTCATATGTCTCTGATTCAACTTTATTTGACTACCCAAATATTGTAAAGCCTTATGATTAGTATACAACACAAATTCATTTGGCATCAAGTAGTGCCTCCACTTCTTCATAGCTTGAACAATAGCATATAACTCTTGATCATAGATAGAATATTTCCTCTTAGCATCATTCAAATTTTCACTAAAGAAAGCAACATGTTTACCTTCTTGAGTGAACACAGCTCCAATTGCACTTCCACTTGCATCACATTCAACTTGAAATACCTTATTGAAATTAGGTAAGGCTAACATAGGTAATTCAACAACGTTTAGCTTCAAAGTCTCAAAACTCTTATTAGCTCCATGTGTCCATTTAAATTCTCTTTTGTCTCCTCTCATTGTCTCAGTCATAGCATTACAAATATAACTGAAATTTCTGATAAACTTCCTATAAAAACTTTCCAATCCATGAAATGATCTTACCTCACTAACATTATTAGGTGTAGGCCAACTCAGTATAGCTTCAAACTTCTTTGGATCCATCTTCAAACCATCAGGTGAAATTACAAAACCTAAATACACGAGTTCTTCTTTCATGAAAGAATATTTCTTCATCTTTATCTGCAACTTTTCCTCTTTCAATCTCTGCAATACTTGTCTTATATGCATCAAATGCTCTTCTCTAGTCTTAATTAATATCAAAATATCATCCAAATATACAATCACACATTTATTCAAGAATTTCTTCAAAACTTCATTCATAAATCTCATAAATGTACTGGGTGCATTAGTTAAACCAAAAGGCATAACCAACTACTCATACAAACCTTCCTTTGCATTGAAAGTTTTCCATTCATCACCTTCTCTGATTCTAATATGATGATATCCACTCTTCAAATCAATTTTGGTAAAATATTTTGCTCCACTCAAACAATCCATTATGTCATCCCATTATCGGTATAGGAAACCTATACTTCACTGTGATCTTATTAATTTCTCTAGAATCAGTGCACATTCACCATTCTCCATTCTTCTTAGGTTCCAACACAATAGGTACTACACATGGACTCAAACTTTCTCAGATCAAACCCTTGTTCAATAATTCATGAGCTTGTCGGTTAAGCTCTTCATTTTTGGTAGGTGTTAACCGATGTGGTTCTTTGTTCAGTAAACTAGCTCCAGGAATTAGACCCATACAATGACTGATATCTCTCATTGGTGGAAAACCATTAGGTACATTATTTGAAATTATCTCCTTGTACTCTGTGAGTAACTTTTCAACTTCTGCAAGAACTTGATCTTCCATGCTCTTTCTCGGTTTGTTAGGAATCAAAGCATAAAAATATCATTTCTTTTCAAATCCTTAACAAACTGTCTTCCTTCCATCACACAAGCTTTAACAGATGTACATTTCTCATCACCAGATTCTTCAATCAAAGGCAAAAAAAAAAATTTCTCCCCATCAACCCAAATAGAATATCTATTCAACCTTCCATCATGTATAGCATGTCTATCATATAGCTAAGTGTTGACAGGACTTTGATGATCGGGCCCGCCAACAGATGTAAGTTGTCACCGGGTACCGGGATACTGGCCAACTTTGCCTGCAAAGGTTATCCGAGGAAATGAGATTCCCCGGGCCTCCAAGCACTTGAGAGTTAGGTCTCGACGGGGCAGGGCTCAGTTGGGAGATGCGACTATTTTCGAGGGGGATAGCTGGTTTCTTCAAATCGCTCTCTCTAGGGATTTAGGAAGGTGGGGTATCTCCAAGCATTTTACACTTAGAAAATAAATTGAAAAATATCCTACAGGGTTAGAAGTATTTCATCTACCTATAGTTATGTTCAAACATTCAATACATCAATAATGCTCTAATTTACTTCACTAAATACCAAAGAAATACACAACCATCAGTTCATATTTTATCGGTAGCAAGGGAAAGGAGGTCTTTAATCTACTTAAAGTATTAGAGCAGAAGACATGAAGAACATTAAACATAAAATACCATTAACTTAGAAGACAAAGTGCCAACAACGTCATTGCAAGAACCATCTCTTCTTCATTAACATTCCTTCTAGCAAGCACTGGTGCATGGTACAATGGCAGCTCCAAGGGAGCATCTATCTACTGAAAGCTTAAAGACCAAGGAGCATTAAGCTCTACAACTGAAATGAAAATACCGCTTTTCTATTACTATGGACTGCAAAATCATCAATTTTTCTGACCCTTGGAATGGGGCCAGACTTGCTATTTATACACATTTTTCTTCTAACCCTAACCCTAACCCTATTTTACATCTTTCCATAAAATATAATATTCGGTGGCCGGTACTACCTGCACCACTTTACAAAAGACCTCGAGATGGAGAAGGTCTGACATGTCATAAGAATAAGACAAGAAGATGGAGTGGAAGAATCAGCCTCGTGAAGAGAGCTGAGAAAGAGAAGGAAGAAGTTCGATCCCCCAGGGATCGAGGCTACATGCCACATAAATAAGAAATGTGGCACCCTGTCTCCAATGTGTCAGATGTACATCTGAAGCAGCACCTCGAGAAGATCATTTGTCAGAAAGCCCTTTATCAATCTGACGTGCCTTGATGTAGCTATCTTCCCTCTAATAACCTTCATCAACCTTTATTAACTTCTTTGAAAGTGACCGGTTGGCCTTGGAGACCGGCACACAGGTCACTGAAAGAATACAAAATATAGGATTCGGGACTCCGGGATCTGGAAATTTACGTTTCGAAAGAATAAAGAATACAAAAATACTTGGGTTTTCTCCGGCCTTTGAAGAATCTTTATTGTTTCTTATTGTTGTTTAAGGTCTAGAGGAGATGGGAGATTTCATCATCATCAACTTCTTTAAGACCAGCCCGCCGGTACTTAGCCAGCTCAATTTGTTCCCCTAGGTCTGAAACATTTCCTTTAAACTCATCAGCCATTTTTGCTGCATCATGACCACTGAGTACCATACAAGTTATTCTCATCATTTGGGTGCCATCTACTCCCTCCAGGGATTGATACCTTGATTCCATCAGCTCATCAAACTTCCACAGGACATATTCCTCCGGCGTGCAAGTATCAATGCTGAATGGGTCAACTCCAGAGACCTTTGTAACAAAAGACTTATATAAATTAAAAGAATATTGTACTGTATTGATTTTCTCCCATAGAGTCCCCACTAGTTTCTTGATTACCCCCAATGTGAGGTCAGGTCTGGAGTGTTGGGTTCTCACAAAATTGAATGACTCCCCCAAAAGTATGGACTTAGAAACCACTTCCTCCCCAAGGCTGAGGAGTTCTTCAAATTCTACTTTCCACGCTTCATAATTTTTGATGTCACCCTCCCATATGTTGATAATGGTTTTGGCTTGATGAAAAATAGGACAGGCCGCATATAAGTCTGAGAGGGTGGACACCAAGAAATGCCAAATGTTTCCCAATTGTAGAGTGACCCACTCATCGACCGCCTATGATTTCTTCTTCATCGCCCATAATGAATCTATGTCACTCTGTGGCAGTGGTGCATTAGATGTGGAGGCCTCTAGAAGAATAGCGTTGATAGGCCGGGCCAGCTCAATTAGCAACCCCATGAGGTTTGCAGTTTTCTCCTTTTCTGCCTTGAGCCTTTGGGCCTCTTTTTCATAATGGGCCTCTACTGCCTTAGCCGCCTCTTTCAATAGGTCTACCTCACCCTGTTTTCCCCTCTTTCCCAGTGATATCTCTGTGATATACTAATCCCTAGCCTCAGTTGTTGCTTTTTCAGCGTTTGGGGGAGGTGTTGCCACAACTACAACTATTTCTCTGCCTAGCCCAGCTCAAAGAGTATGAATCGTTTGGGATTTCGTGGCCTTTGGCGTGTTATGGGCCTGAATCATCATCTCAGCCAGGGAGAGATGAGCTCTGGGAGTCAGCGGGGCCTTCCTTTTCTTGGTTTCTAGTAACCACTGTGGTGGAAGGGGTGGATTATTAGCCAAATCTTGTTCCTATGGTTCTTCCCTGGTATCTTGCTGTTGTTCTTCTTCAGTGGTGCAAGTCTCGTCCGGCTCCTTCCCTACATCTTTTGATTTGTCGGCAACATTTTCCCCGGCGATATTTGTTTTTTCTTCCCTGTCATCTGTATCTTTGGCTATGTCTGGGTCCTCATCGACTGCCCTGGAGGTTTATTGCTCTTGTTCCTCTTGTTCCTCAGCCTCTATTGCTGGGTTTTCCTCTTCCATTGGTACATCTTTTAATAATGGGGGAGGTATCAGGCCAAGATTTAGTGTTTGAGCCGCAGTGATTACCTCCCCAAATGTAACCTTTGGGAGTGGTGCTTGGAACACAGAGGCTGAGGTTACGGTTGCTCCCGAAGGTATGGTTCCCCCAGCAGATGCCATTTGTTCAATTTTCTTTTGTTGATCCACTCCCATGTTCTGCACCTCTGGGACTTCAGAGGCGATCTCTTGTTCTATCTCCTTTTCTTCTTCCACCTATTCTTTCTGCTCCTGCACAGGCTCTTGTTCCAGAGCTTCCTCCTGTTCTGGGACCTCAGCCTCCATTTTCTCAATGTCCCCCTATAAATTCCCAAACTTGTCAGTTCTAAAGACATCATCAAATTCATCCTGCGGGGGAGGATTGGCTGGGACATCAGCAGACTCTAGTTCCCTCTCCAGTTCTGGGGAATCAGAGGAAATGATCTCAACTTACAGGATCTGAGGCATCCCCAGCTCCGGCTCTACCTTGGGCTTTTGGTTAAGCCTCTTCTTTCTCCTAGTGACTAAGGGTGGCCCTGCATCCCTTAGTACTACTTATTCTTCTGGGTCCACCCCTGTTGCCCTAACCATTAAGGCCGCTAGTGAAGAGGAGGAGGGAGGACGAATTGGTCTGGTCATGAGTACTGGAGTAGCTAGCCATGTGATTAAATTCTCCCTCATTTGTTGGGAGGCTGCTACTGATTTCCTTATTTCCTCTTTTATGGGGACCTCTTGCATAGTTGGAGTTTCCATTATTTCTTTTCCCTTATCTCCTCCCTGTGAAGAAGTCCCAGCCCCCGGGGTTAACTTTGGTATCAGCTGAGCAGCCTTGCGGACACTCTCGGGGCACACCTTCTTAAAGTAGGCATGGCTGTGTTTGACCACATCACGGGTGAACTCTTCAATGGTGGGCCCCTCTTGGGTGTTCCAGTCCACTGGTGGGAGGGCCAACTTATCAATCCCCTTTGCTTTGTACTGGGGATCTATCGTGGATTCAGAGTCTGAGAAGTCATCTAAAAATCTCTAGAACTTTAACCTTTCCATCATTCCCATGGTCATCTGGATATAATGCCGGCTCTGGACCTCCATGTCATCCTGGCAATCTTCCCAAAAATCTTCCATGTGGTATTGGTGGGGCTCTGACGCCCGGAGAAGTGCCGACACAATTTTGTCGTGCGAATCAAAATGCTTCTACGCCAAGTAGAATTCCGCCAAGTTATAGCTTTTAAGCTCATTGTCCTCTTCCTTGGTGGTGGCCATAATGCATGAATAATTCCAACAATTAATTGGGAATGGGATGTTTGTCACCTTCTTCAGGCCAAAAAATACGTGTAACTCCAAGATTTGCCTGTAATACTCCAGGATAATTATCTTTTCCCCACAATGTTTGGGCAACAAGTAGGGTTTTCCAGAGAAGATGGTTACCCTTATGTATGTATGTTGTTGAAATTGTATATAATAATGGCCGTAACTCCAGACCAAATTCATCGCCTTTGTAGATAGGCAGTATCCTGCTTCCCAGGTGGGTGTGAGCAGGTTGTAGTAAATGAAGGTGTCATTTACTTAGAAAAAACTAGGGAAACTGGCCTCCCATTAAATCTGTGAAAAATGATCCCAAGGGGCCTTCTGACCGGGAGCTATCCCAAGTATGCTTTCTATGAGTAACCCATTGGTGTAGGGTCATTGTTGTGCCAGGGCCCAGAGAACATAGGAAGTCATATAAAACTTCTTCTTTTGGACCAATTGGAGGAATTGGGAATCTACGTGGTTTGAAATTATGGTGGCCCAGTCAAAGTACTCCTCACATGTGTTGATACCAAGCAGGAAATAATACATCCACCCAGAGAATTCTCGAGCATGTGGTTTCTCAAAGACCTGGCATAATGCTATCATCCCCATCTGGATGTTTTCTTTGAATTTGGACCTGGGGATTTCTAGCTTCATCCTCTTGGGATCCCTCTTCGGGGCCTTGAGCCAATGATTATTCATATATATACGGGCCACTTCCTCCAACTACTTAAATTATGCCAAGGTGTCTGACCTGGTAACTACAGCTAGCCTGTCAAATTAATGAATCCCTAACCCCATCTAAAAAGTTGCAGCGTCGAGAGACACCATAGGGGTGGGATACCCAATTGGCTCTGGAGCTAGGAGCATAACAGCCCGGATGGATGTATTGTAGTGCACTGAAAGTGTAAGAATAAGTTTCAGTGACTGCACCAGGCACGGGAAACAAGATGCCTTAAGAATCTTGGAATTCCTAATTTTAATGGCCAATGTATCCCCGGTCTGCCACTGAATGTACATCATTTTCACCAAGGCCTGGATCTTGGGCCATGTCCCGATGCTGGTGTCAGTAATAAATTGAACTTTGGAATCAATCTTTGAGCCCATGATAATGTTTTCCTTTATGTATTTCATGCTCAAGGGTAGTTTCTCCAGTGCTTTCTCCATTTTAGACCTAACAACTGCTCTAGTAACCGCCGTAGAAGGAAGTTCCAAACTCCCGGGTCGTGATGATGCGGAAGCCTCAGACATGATGGAGGTATGTTGCTTTGAAAATCTACAAGGCAAGGTGACTGTTAGAATTTATAGATAAATAAAACTTTGGGATCCGGAGATCTTACTACCGTGGCGCTTGCTTTCCCTAAAAAGTTAGCTTAGCTCAAAAATCCTGGAAAGTATGTATATATTTTGCAAACTTGGAAATTTAACTAATATCCAGGCCCAAGGGTCTCATCACACTTGGAAAAAGAAAGACATGGGTTGGGTGATGGCAAGAGACCCAGAGTCCAGAAAACTAACCATTGGAAGGTGTGTGCAAAAAGCGAGCCATCAGACCCACATGGATGTCACGTGGCTATGTAATAAATAGAAGTTATGGTGACGACGGCAGAGCCAACTATCTGATCGTACAAAAAGTGAAATCCACTTAGACAAATTTAAATGCATGCATGGGACATAAATGAAGGACAAGCTGGTTTACGGAGGAGAGAGAAAATCACCTGGTTGAAACTGGCCAATAGCCGAGTTTCAACTAGGCGATATTTTGCCCAGAGTGAGCTTGCACATTAGGAAGAGGAAACAAATACAGCATAGCGAGCTTGAAAAACTACCAAACAAATATACATAGAATATACACCTAACCTAAGTAGAGTCGAAGGACATATACATGACAAGCGGAGGGATATACAACAATATAAACCAAATATACATATGTACAGAATGTAGAGTAGCTATTTACAAAACCAAAAAATGTACAAACATCTACAACTTTTACATTATCTATAGACTATACTACATCTGCATAGAGGGCGGAAAACCCTCTGGCAGAGCTGACCCACCAACGGGCGGCGAACTAGAATGAAACACAACACCAAACAGAAATGCAAGCCAACACAAAATCCAGACAAAAACCAAAAGCAGGAAAATAGAGAGGAAAGAAGGCACCAACCTGAAAACAAAGAAGGGAAAGGAAAGGATCTCATGCCACGAATGCTTTGTAACAGCTCCTACCGTCAAACGATCACCACTTATCACCAAAAACCACCTACAATTGTTCAAAATAGCTGAGAATAGTTCGCACTAGATTCTCGCTAAATCACTATAAAATCACTCTGAAATCACTCAAATTGCTTAAGTGTTTTAATTGTAGTAATTATGAAAATGACAGGTGATTTCTATTTATAGTAGGGGTAAAAGAAAGTTACCTTTCCTTCTGCAAAATCCGGACAGACAGACCTCCGGACTGTGAGCCCAGGGATTCCATGTAACCATACCATCTTATGGAAAGAAGACATTGTGGCAAAGAATCCTGGAGTCCAGAATTCGGCTCCTGAAAAAGGATGACCAACTCTGAGACTGGGTCTTGGAGACACGAGAGACAAAAAAAAAAAAAAACACCGTGGGAAAGAAACCCCAGAGAAGGAAAATAAAGAAAACAAAGGAAAAAGACAAGCCAAGAGCCAAAAGCAGAAATAAAAAAAAAGGGACCCAACATTTTGCACACAAAATGTAGGGACAGGGATGTAGGGCATAACAAATGGTGACTATCTAGGATGAATGCCTTAGCGCATTCGAGAACTATAGAATCTCTGGTTAGAAAAACTAGAATAAATCATTACTTTGAAGTATCTTACTTGCAAGGAGTAACCTCTGAGAAAATCCGGCCATACATGATTTAGTCCATGATCTATTCATCAGTAGTGAAGTGTGTGCTTTGCAAGGAAATCAAGCCGATGACCTCTGGGAGAAGCAAAGAAGAGGCACTAAGTACTTCAAACCCCAAAGTCATCAGATTTGCTCGTTTCCCTCAGAGACCAGAGTTTCGTCCCATTTCTTTTTCTTGTTATTTTGTATGTTTCTGGGTGGGAGGGTGGTACTTCTTTCACCATCAGGCTAAAGCTTAGCTAAACTCAATGGTGGTACTTCTTTCACCCTTCCACCCACCTTAATATGCTGAATGGGGGAGAAAAAATCTGGACTTGGAAAGAATCCTTTAAAAGTTTAGACTTGGGTCAACCGACTAGTGCCACCGATCTACCCTCGATGTGTCCAATTACTTGTCCCTTATTTTTGATTTCACTGATTACCAGACTCCCAGAGATAAATCCAATGAAGATTACTCAATGTACTACAAAACTTGTAAAATATCCCTGGAGACCAGACCGATTCCATCATGCTAACAGTAGACTCTGAAGTTCACCGTGCTAAAGACAATATCACGGAGACCAAATGTTATGCAAAGCATTCCAATCCTTACAAAAGGGAGAGAAAAACACCAAAACCCAAAAAGAAGACAAGAAAAGAAAAACACATTAAAAGAACAGGGTGGTCCCGGAGGACGGCCAGTAAGACTATTTACAAGGCAAGGTACCTCCCAAAAAGGCACCGGGAAAGAAGTATTTACAAGCAAGGAAAATTTACACAAAATACAACTTTGGGCAAACCAACCTCATTCGAAATAATGTTTAAGAAACTACCCATTGACGGGCAAGGGGACAGGTTCTCTGGTCATGGTGTTAAGGCGGTAGGTGTTTGCCCTGCAAATCTCTAAAATTAGGTATGGCCCGAGCCAGAGCCGTTGGAACTTGGTGTGCTTGCCTTTCTTCTCCTGGGCTTTATCCCACAATAGGACCAAGTCTAAAATCTGAAAGGCCTTGTATTGGGCTCTTCAGTCAAACCATATTTTTACCACTTCTTGATGACACGCGAAATGTTCAAGGGCTACGTCTCGCTGTTCCTCTATCCACACCAGATTTAGAAGCCAGACCTCCACGATGTTATCCTGATTGCTAAATTCCTATGTAAACTGCAAGACTGGGATTTGTAAGTTGATTGGGAATATTGGGTTCTGGCCATAAACTGGATGGAATGGGGACATTCCCAGGGTGGCCTTAATTTGAATGTGATCTACCCAAAGGGCGAACCTCAACTTTTGGTACCAATCCCGGGGATTCTGTTCTAGCAGGTGTTTGATCACTTCGAGTAGATTTTTGTTTGTAGATTCAGCAACACCGTTCCCCTGGGGGTAATAGTTGCTGGAAAAATTTAGAGTGATCTTTCGATTGTAGGTCCATTCAAGTAATTATGCTGAAGAAAATGTTGGACCATTGTCACATACTAAAGCAAAGGGCATTCCAGATCTTGTGACGATGTTTTCTTCCAGGAATTTAATAAATACGTCTGCCGTGTTATTTTTGCAAGGTATAGCTTTGGTCCACCGGGTACAGTAATCGGTTGTAGTCAGGATGTACTGATGGTTGGCAGACGAGTTGGGGTTGATTTCCCTAATGAAATCAAATGCCCATTGGGTGAAGGGTCTAGTCTCAAAGACTAGCTGTAAAGGCATAGCTGGGTTACGCTCACGGTGTGTCGTAGTTTAGTAAGTGTGACATCTTTGAATGTGAGTGTAAACATCTTTAAATATACAGGGCTAATAGTATCTAGCCCAAAGGATTTGATGAGTGGTGGTGTTAGCTGAGCCATGCCTGGTTCCAAACTGCCCATGGAATTCATCAATCATCTTCGTAGCTTGGTCTCTGTCAATGCAATGAAGGTACACTCTCTTGTAGTTCCTGCGGTAAAGCGTGGAGTATTTGATCATAAAGTGAATGCTTTTCATCCGCAGAGCACAGTGTTTGTTAGGAGGTAACCCCTCAGGGCATTTGTTATTTAATAATAAGTATACCAGATCGGCATACCACGGGTCTCGAGTGATAGACTCCACCATGTAAGTTTGACATTCTATGTGGGGAGTCTCTTCTACCATTGCTCGACTTAGTCCCTGGCCTCAGACTATCTTCATGGGCTGCATTTCCAAGTCGTATTCCTGGAGGATGGCCATCCATTTCCCCTATCTTTCACCTAATTCACTCTGCATCAGTAGAGATTTCACAGCCTAGTCCGGGATGATAGCATGTACTTTGCTCCAGAGAATATAATGCTGGAATTTCTTCATAGCACGAATAAGAGAAAAGGCCTTCTTTTCCAATGATGAATACTAGACTTCGGCGTTCTTGAAGGGGGAGCTCATGAAAGCTATGGGTCATTCTTCCCCTTCGACCTTTTGAGTTAATACTACTACGACAGAATGCGGTGAAGTAAAGGAGTAAATGTAAAATGGAAGGGAGTAGTCCAGACTAGCCAGGACAGGTGCCTCCATTATCATTTATTTGATCTGGGTGAACGCCCACTTCTTTTCAGGACTCCACTCAATTTTGGTATCCTTTTTCATCATTTTGTTGAGTGGTTTGACTATCTCGGTGAACCCAGTGATGAACCTCTGGACAAAGTTGATCTTTTCGAAGAAAGACCGCATCTCTTTCTTGCTACTGGGCATCTGTAAATTTAGCAGTGCTTCAACTCTCTCGGGGTAGATGGATATACCCTTCTCGGAGATAATATGCCCGAGCAACTTCCCTTCAGTGACGCTAAATATGCATTTCTTGGGGTTGAGGGATATTCCATACCGGTGACACCTCTCGCTGATCTAGGCGAGGTGGGTGGAATGGTCACACCTATCCTGGGAAAAGATGGTCAAATCATCCATATAGATGATTATACACCGATTCACAAGGCCCTCAAACGCAATGTCCATGACCTTTTGAAATGTGGCCCCTGCGTTAATTAAGCCAAAGGGCATCCTCTTGTAAGAAAACATTCCCCACTTGGTGGTGAATATTGTTTTCTATCTGTCTTTGTACTTAACCATGACTTGGTTGTATCCAGAGTACCCATCCAAGAATGACATCATTTGGGATCCATTCACTATCTGCAACACCTCATCCAACGAGGGGAGAGGGTGATTATCTTTCTTGGAGGCCCTATTCAAGTTTTGAAAATCCACACAAAGGCAAATTTTACCGCTCTTCTTTCTCACAGGGACCAAATTGGCAACCCACGTAGTGTGCCAGATTGGAAAGATTATCTAGGCTGACAACAATTTCTCCACCTCTTGACGAATCAAAGGCTCGATCAGTGGGTTGACTGGTCGTTTCTTTTTCTGAAAAGGCTTAGCATCAAGTTTCAGGGGGATGGTATGAGTCATAATGGATGTGTCATAAGTTTTCAAATCCTCATATCCCCACACAATCACATCTATGTATTCTCAGAGAACTGCAAGAATCTTCTCCATAGGGGAGCAGGAGGTGCCAGTGTGTATCATCTTTTCTTCACCGGGCTGGCCGATGTTTACTTTCTCAAATTTTCCTCCCCCAGAGGAGGATGACATCTTTTCCTGGCCCCGAGGGTCTAAGTCAAAGATACATTCAAGCGCAACCATCTCCTTAGGGATGGTGTTGGTAGGTAGGTCCATGATCCCATCATCTTTGTCACCCTATCCAGTATCATCATGGTCTTGTTCCTCCACTATCTGGTCCTTGAAGACACCAACATTGGCCATGAAGGCCAAGATATGCTGATCATCCTCAAAAACCTAAAAGTGGGTGACATTATTTGGAATGGATGGGGTGGGGATCATCTCAATGAAAAACCTCTAAGCCGGACATGGGCTCAAGTGTGCTGGCAGAGACAGTGAGGGCATCTGGGACATAATTCCATCATCGGGGAATAAGATCAATGCCAAAGGCAGCAAAATCTTCAATAAGGCTCCAAGCCTGATTGTGGTATGTGGCCAGTCTCTTGTCATGACATGTATATTGACTCTGGACCTATTTGATAATCAACTCTGAATCACCCAGAGCCCAGAGGCGGGCGATTCCTTTTCTTAACGCAAATAAGAGTCTAAGGACCAAAGCCTCATACTCCGTAACATTATTGGTGTAGTTGAACTACAGTCTATAGGATGCGAGGAAGGATTTTCCTCGCTAGTTGATTAATTCTACTCTGGTGCCACAGCCCTATTTGGACTAGGACCCGTCGAACTTAAGGGTCCACAGATCGTTACTTGTAGTCTGGAGCTGGGGAGAGGGAGTAGTCTTTGGATTGCTTTTGGGAGACTTGGGAGGAGCTTCCTCCTGCACTATTGGTGCATGGGTGAGGTTTACCTCTGGAGGGGTTTGGAATTGAGGTTCCCAAGGAAATTGCACCGAAGAAGTGCTTCTAGTAGGGATACTAGGTTCTGGGGAATCAATTGTGTGTTCTCTATTCTGGAAGGCGTCGACATGCCGGGTAGCGATGGAAAGGCAAAGTTCACACTCTAGCTCTGAATGTTTTTGATAGTGTACTCGGCACCAAGAACTAGACAAGAGTGTAGCGGCGGTCACTGCGGCACCTTGAGAGTCAACCTCAACCCTTAACTTTTCTTCTAGGTCCTGGGTTCTTTGTAGAACTATGGGATCCTCCCCGGGGGTGAACTCAAATTTTAAGATTTCAAAGGGTTGGTACACCCTAGGGGAAGTCTCAGAGAAGAAGACCTCACTGACCCTCCCGACTTCGGTGAGGGCCTACTTCATCCGGGGCTCACTCTCAACCCAGATCTTGTTTGATTCTCCTTCCCAGGGGAGCCATAAGTGGGAGAAGTCGGTCAAAAAGTATTCGTTCAAGGATTTAGACCAATTTTGACTTAATAACATCCCATAAGTCTCTGGGATGTCCACCACTTCGATGTCCATTATGCTGGCTATCCTAGGGTCCTGGATGAGCTGTATCTAAATGTTCTTCAATTCCCCCACCATTTTCATGGCAGTTTTGTCTAATTGAATCATTGCACCATTAGATGGGGTGGGACGAAATCCAAGCTTCTGGCATATGGATAAGGGCATGATGTTGCTCAAAGATTTGGAGTCTACTAGGTAGTTGTGTATGTTTTTGCCCTGGATATTTAAGCCTAGTAGGAAGGGAGGATCTTCATTATTTCTCTGGAAGACAGCCGCATTAGCATCCTTAAAAGAGGCAGTCTTGGGCGGGCGGGTGACAACTTCTAGGTTTCCCAAGAGCTTCAGAAGAGAGTTCTTCTGCTTGGGACTATTTAGAAAAACCTCCATCAAGGTCATGGAGGTGGTAGTTCATTCTAACGCCTTTGTAATGTCAAATCTTCCTCTCAGAAATTGGTGGCTTCTGTCGACTAGTTCTTTCACTTGGTTAGAGCTAGAACCTTTTAGAGGGGTGGGTCGATCAATTGTATTATCCCAGGGAGGAGTGTCCTTGGTAGGAGGTGGCATGTAAACTAGTCCTTTACCAGCCTGGCTCCAAGTATTGTATGGAGTTTGCGGGTTGGTGAAGGCATTAGCCTCAAAGCCTGGAATAGATTCATCAAAGAATCCTTGCAATTTGGATTCTTCTTCATCTTCCCTGGAGGTCCGAAGAATATGGTCTCAGAAGTGAATGAACTGTGAGTTGACTCTTACACAGGAGGCTCTGGGGGAGTAGCATCATGCGATTGTTGTCTGTCCAGCTGGGAGATCATGATGACCTTCTCTAGCGTGGCATAGTTAACCTCATTGTTTGAGCCTATGTCATGCAATCTACACCAATTGGTCATGGGCTAGAAGTCTTTGACTGGTGTGAAATGTGATGGTCCAACACCACTTTGATTGACATTTTGGTTCGGAGGCAGGCCTCCGATGTTTGTGTTATTATTCCATAACTGTTGATTGGGCTGAGGCGCGTTGTTGAAGTTTCTTCCCTTGACATTGTTGTTTCGTTGGCCAGAGAAAATATTCCCTCTCTAGGAATTAGAATTTTGGGGTGCATAAGACCCTGCCTTCAGCTGACCCATGTCCACAGTCAGGGTGGATAACATCTGCTGGAGGGATTCAACCTCGGTGGTCAACTAGGTGTTTGCATCACAATGTGACGGTTGCTGTTGTTGGTTCCTTGGGAAGGTAGCAACATTCATCGCAGTCGAGGGTGGCAGTCCTCCAGTCGCACATGACTGAAAGAAGGGCACTCCAAGTGGTTGTGTTTGAGGTTGTTGTGCCTGCTGCGGCTGATTCCAAGGGAATACTTCCAGACCTGGTATTGCCTGAGTTTATGATGGGTAAATGTATGGGGCTTGCTGGTCTATTGGCGGAGGTGGGGGATTCATTTCCATTGTGGGGGCACCTATTGCCAGATTGGGGTTATATCCCCCATCGTATGCAGTTATGCTGGGGATCATGTTGAAGGGTGTGCTCTGCCCAATCTCACCTGGGGACTTGTTGAGGCCATGGGATAGTTCTAAGGCTAGGTTGTAAACCTTTGCCAAAGTGTCTCAGTCAGCTGCAGTGGTAGTTCTCCGGAGGAGAGTGGAAACGAAGGGGTCCATCGTGTTGAGATAGGTCTGTATGGTCACTTTCGGGGATGGAATGAAAGGGCCCGTGCACTGCTTCAAGGCACGTTGGAATCGATGATTGAATGCTGCAAGGGGTTCATTTGGTTCCTTTCTGATGGAAATGAACTGAATGTGGGACCAAGTGGGGTCCACATGTACATGAAAGGCATCTAAGAAGGCATCCTCCATGTCCTACCAGCTATTGATGGAGTTGGCGGGAAGGTTGAGGTACCAGTTCAGTTCACCCTATCCTAGGGACAGGGGAAACATCTGGGTCACAACATCTTCATGTTTGATCTGGTGTCAGTTCATGGCATCTTTGTATTCTTGTAAGTGTTCCTCTGCAGGTCGTGAGCCTAAGTGCTCATATCGTGGCCAAATATTCTTCAGGTGCGAGGGTGGGTCATTGATTGCGCCCGAAAAAGTTCCCATTGGGGACTGAGTATTTCTAAAATAAGTAGCTATTAGGGGATTTGAGATTTGGGTAGGTTGAACGTTAATCCCCAGGATTATCTGGGACATTTGGATACTCTAAGGTACACTAGACCCCACGATAGTGGCTGGTGCAATTTTTGGGGTCTGCTTCTTTCAAGCAGGAGTTTCGAATTCGAAAAACCTTCTGGGGTTAGGGGCTGACCTAAGGATTCTTTTAAATTTCACTAGGGAGAAAGACCCAATCCCACTGAAGGCTTGAATCCTAAAACTATGGCTTGGGGAACCCTCAGGAGGTGTAAAATTAGAATCTTGAGAGGGGGATGAGCTCATGCCCTCCTTCTAGCACCAGTTTCTATTGACGGGACTTTGGTGACCAGGTCTGCCAACAGATGTAAGTTGTCACTGGGTACCGGGGTACCGACCAACTTCACCTACAAAGGTTATCCAGGTAAATAAGATTCCCTGAGCCTCCAAGCACCTAAGGGTTGGGTCTCGATGGTGCGGGGCTCCGTTGGGAGATGTGACTATTTTTGAGGGGGATAGCTGGTTTCTTCAACTCGCTCTCTCCAGGGATTCAAGAAGGTGGGGTATCTCTAAGCATTTTACACTTAGAAAATAAATTGAAAAAGATCCTGTAGGGTTAGAAGTATTTCATCTACCTATAGTTATGTTCAAACATTTAATACATAATTAATGCTCTGATATACTGCACTAAATACTGAAGAAATACACAACCATCAGTTTATATTTTATTGGTAGCAAGGGAAAGGAGGTCATTAATCTACTTAAAGTATCAGAGCAAAAGACATGAAGAACATTAAACATAAAATACCATTAACTTAGAAGACAAAGTGCCAACAACGTCATTGCAAGAACCATCTCTTCTTCATTAACATTCCTTCCAGCAAGCACTGGTGCGTGGTACAATGGCAGCTCCAAGGGAGCATCTATCTACTGAAAGCTTAAAGACTAAGGAGCATTGAGATTTGCAACTGAAATGAAAATACCACTTTTCTATTACTATGGACTGCAAAATCATCAATTTTGCCGACCCTTGGAATGGGGCCAAAATTGCTATTTATACACATTTTTCTTCTAACCCTAACCCTAACCCTATTTTACATCTTGCCATAAAATATAATATCTGGTGGCTGGTACTACCTGCACCACTTTACAAAAGACCTCGAGATGGAGAAGGTCTGACATGTCAGAAGAATAAGACAAGAAGATGGAGTGGAAGAATCAGCCTCGAGAAGAGAGTCAAGAAAGAGAAGGAAGAGGTCTGATCCCCCGGGGATCAAGGCTACATGCCTTGTAAATGGGAAATGCGGTGCCTTGTCTCCAATGCATCATATGTACATCTGAAGTAGCGCCTTGAGAAGATCATTTGTCAAAAATCCCTTTGTTGATCTGACATGCCTTGATGTAGCTATCTGCCCTCTGACAACTTTCATCAACCTTTATTAACTACTTTGAAAGTGACTAGTCAGCCTTGGGGACCGGGACACGGGTCACTGAAAGAATACAAAATATAGGATCCGGGACTGCGAGATTTGGGAATTTACGTTCTGAAAGAATAAAGAATACAAAAATACTTTGGTTTTCTCCAGCCTCCAGAGAATCTTTATTATTGCTTATTTTCATTGAAGGTCTGGAGGAGATGGGAGATTCCATCTTCATCAACTTCTTTAAGACCAGCCCGCTCGTACTTAGCCACCTCATTCTGTTCCCCCAGGTCTGGAATATTTCCTTTAAACTCATCAACCATTTTTGCCGCATCGTGACCACTGAGTACCATACAAGTTATTCTCATCATTTGGGCACCATCTACTCCCTCCTAGGATTGATACCTTGATTCCATCAGCTCATCAACCTTCCCCAGGACATATTCCTCTGGCGTGCAAGTATCAGTGCTGAATGGTTCAGCTCCGGAGACCTTTGTAACAAAAGACTTATATAAATTAAAAGAATATTATACTGTATTGATTTTCTCCCACAGAGTCCCCACCAGTTGCTTGATTACCCCCAATGTGAGGTCAAGTCTGGAGTGTTGGGTTCTCACAAAATTGAACGACTCCTTCCCCAAAATTCTAGACTCAGAAACTACTTCCTCCCCAAGGTCGAGGAGTTCTTCAAATTCTACTTTCCATGCTTCATAATTTTTGATGTCACCCTCCCATATGTTGATAATGGTTTCAGCTTGATGCAAAATATGACCGGCCGCATATAAGTCTAGGAGGGTGGACACCAGGTAACGTCGGATGTTTCCCCATTGTAGAGTGACACACTCATCGACTGCCTGGGCTTTCTTCTTCATCGCCCGTAATGAATCTATGTCACTCTGTGGCAGTGGTGCATCAGATGTGGAGGCCACCAAAGGAATAGCGTTGATAGGTCGGGCTAGCTCAATTAGCAACCCCATGAGGTTTGCATTTTTCTCCTTTTCTGCCTTGAGCCTTTGGGCCTCTTTTTCATAACGGGCCTCTACTGCCTTAGCCACCTCTTTCAATAGGTCTACCTCACCCTATTTTCCCCTCTTTCCCAGTGATATCTCCATGATATTGTAATCCCTGGCCTCGATCGTTGCTTCGTCAGCATCTGGGGGAGGTGTTGCCACCACTACAATTGTTTCTCCGCCCGGCCCAGTTCAAAGAGTATGAACTATCCAGGCTTTCTTGACCTTTGGTGGGTTCTGGGCCTGAGCCATCATCTCAGACAGGGAGAGATGAGCTCTGGGAGTCGGCGGGGCCTTCCTTTTCTTGGTTTCTAGTAACCACTGTGGCGGTAGGGGTGGCTTATTAGCCAAAGGTTGTTCCTGTGGTTCTTCCCTGGTATCTTGATGTTGTTCTTCTTCAGTGGTATAGGTCTCGCCTGGCTCCTTCCCTGCATCTTTTGATTCATCGACAACATTTTTCCCGGTGACATTTATTTCTTCTACCCTGTCATCTATATCTTTGGCTATGTCTGGGTCCTCATCAACCGCCCCGGGGGTTTGTTCCTCTTTTTCCTCTTCTTCCTCAGCCTCTGTTGCTGGGATTTCCTCTTCCATTGGTACATATTTTGGTAATGGGGGAGGTATTGGGCCAAGATTTAGTGTTTGAGCCGCAGTGATTACCTCCCCAAATGTAACCTTTGGGAGTGGCACTTAGAACACGGTGGCTGAGGTTACGGTTGCTCTCGAAGGTCCGGTTCCCCCAGCAGATGCCATTTGTTCACTTTGGTTTTGTTGATCCACTCCCGTGTTCTGCACCTTTGGGACTTCGGAGGCGATCTCTTGTTCTATCTCCTTTTCTTCTTCCACCTGTTCTTCCTACTCTTGCGCAGGCTCTTGTTCTGGAGCTTTCTCCTATTCTGGGACCTCAGCCTCCATCTGCTCAATGTCCCCCTATAAATTCCCAAACTTGTTGATTCTAAAGACATCATCAAATTCATCCTGCGGGGGAGGATTGGCTGGGATATTAGTAGACTCTGATTCCCTCTTCGGTTCTGGGGAATCGAAGAAAAGGATCTCAACTTGCGGGATCTGAGGCATCCCCAACTCTGGCTCTGCCTTGGGCTTTTGGTTAAGCCTCTTCTCTCTCCTAGTGACTAAGGGTGGCCCCGCATCCCTTAGTACTGCTTGTTCTTCTAGGTCCACCCCCGTTGCCCTAACCATTAAGGCCACTAGTGAAGGGGAGGGGGGAGGACGAATTAGTCCGGTCATGAGTACCGGAATAGCCAGCCGTGTGATTAAATTCTCCCTTATTTGTTGGGAGGCTGCTATTGATTGCCTTATTTTCTCTTTTATGGGGACCTCTTGCACAGTTAGAGTTTCCATTATTCCTTTTCCCTTATCTCCTCCTTGTGAAGAAGTCCCAGCCCCCGGGGTTAACTTTGGTATTGGCTGAGCAGCCCTGCGGACACTCCCAGGGATCACCTTCTTAAAGTAGGCGTGGCTGAGTTCGACCACATCACAGGTGAACTCTTTAGTGGTGGTCCCCTCCTGGGCATTCCAGTCCACTGGTGGGAGGGCCAACTTATCAATCCCCTTTGCTTTGTACTGGGGATCTATCATGGATCCAAAGTCTGAGAAGTCATTTGGAAATCTCTGGAGCTTTAACCTTTCCATCATTCCCATGGTCATCCAGATATAATGTCAGCTTCGAACATCCACGTCGTCCTAGCAATCTTCCCAGAAATCTTCCATGTGGTATTGGTGGGGCTCTGACGCCCGGGGAAGTGCCGACACAATTTTGCCATGCGGATCAAAATGCTTCCACGCCAAGTAGAATTCTACCAAGTTATAGCTTTTAAGCTCATTGTCTGCTTCCTTGGCGGTGGCCAGACTGCATGAATAATTCCTACAAGTAATTGGGAATGAGATGTTTGTCACCTTCTTTAGGCCAAAAAATGTGTGTAACTCCAAGATTTGCCTGTAATACTCCAAGAGAATTATCTTGTCCCCACAATGTTTGGGCAACAAGTAGGGTTTCCCAGAGAAGCCGGTTACCCTTATGTATGTATGATGTTGAAATTGTATATAATAATGGTTGTAACTCTGGACCAAATTCATCGCCTCTGTAGATAGGCGGTATCCTACATCACGGGTGGGTATGAGCAGGTTGTAGTAAATGAAGGCGTCATTTACTCGGCAAAAACTAGGGAAACTGGCCTCCCATTGAATTTATAGAAAATAATCCCAAGGGGCCTTCTGACCAGGAGCTATCCCAAGTATGCCTTCTGTGAGTAACCCATTGGTGCAGGGTCGTTGTTATGCCAGGGCCCAGAGAACATAGGAAGTCATATAAAGCTTCTTCTTTTGGACCAACTGGAGGAATTGGGAATCCATGTGGTTTGAAATTATGGTAGCCCAGTCAAAATACTCCTCGCCCGTGCTGATACTGTTGGTACTCAAAAATACAACAAGGTTTTTGAGTACCTTGTTAAAAATTTTGCATTTTGGCCCCTTATGAGAACTTTTGAGCCTTTTTGCCCAAATGCAATTCTAAATTTTTTCATGCATATCAGGTGTTCATCACTCTTTTTTAGACATAAGAAGACATCCCAGATCGTCAGATTCAAGTTTTGAGTCATTTAGTGATGTCTTGTTTTGAGCACTTGTCCTTTTTTGCATATGCTGATTATAATGTCAAATTATTGTAACTAGCCTACTTTGCTTCTGAATATCTTGCACCCTTTTAAGTTTCAAAATTCACTGCTTTGGGAATGTGTTACATGCATAGCAAAGAGCTTATATGTTAAATCCTAAGTCATTTTGAATCCATTTGATAAGTTTTCAGTCTCCCCAAATTTGGTCCTGCAGAACTATCTTGTTTCTTTGTCATGTCCAGATATTTGAATAGCCTAATTTGAGCTTCTGCAAGTTGTACCCAGTTGAATGCATTGCATAATTGAATTTTCCCCCATGTTGTTAACATGAAAGTGTACACATTTGAAGAGTTTCAGACTCATACCAATCCAGTTGTTCACTTTCCCAACTTGATTCCAAATCCAATTTATGCATATTTGCTGAGTTTAAAATTAGAAAAATTGTAAGATGCTTACTTTGCAAATTGATTCCGATAGATCAGTTCACTTTCAGTGCAAGCCAGTTGAATATTCATGATCCATGTGTAAAGGTGAATCAAGTTTCAGAGGTTCAAATTCTGGGTGCTCTTTTTGATTAGTTTGTGAATCAAAATTTGAAGACAGTTTGTGCAGTTTGATAGTGCAAAGCAGAGGTTTTTTAAACAAGTTTTAAGATATAAAAGGGAAAAATGAAACCATGGAAAGGGGATCCTAGCCCTATGGAGAAGATTAAAGGTATTAACCAGCAAAAAAGCAAGGCCATGGGAGAGCAACATTTGGAGGAAACTTTTAAAAATCTGAAAATGCAAGAACACAGCCAGCTACATTTTTGATCATATCTCAAAAAATACAAACTGGGTCAGGATGAATTTTGGATTTGATTGAAATGACTATGACTGCACTCTACAAAAAACATTTCAGAGAAACCCAGTTTGAAAATCAAAAGTTATGGCTCTCTGAGTATTGGCAGAAATAACAAAGTTTCAAAAATGCACAGAGATATATCCCACATGCATGGGGCTGTGAAAGTTTTTAGCATTTATATACTCCAGCACTTAGTATATGATTTGAAGAAAGGACCAAGAGGCCATTTGGTGGGTCTCTTGGTTTAAAATTTTGAAATTCTTGTGGGCCCCATTATTTTAGAGTAAAAATGCATAAAGTTAGTCTCCAAGTCTCCAAAGCCAAGAAAATTATTCAGAGGCTTAAAGACTAAAGGTAGTCTCCAAGTCTCCAAATCTAACCATAGTTGGTGAATTGATTCAGAGACTTAGAGACTACACTATCCAAGTTAACCGCAGTCAAGGCATGGTCAAGGTGCAGTCAAGTTAAGCTCATTCAGAGACTTAGAGACTAAAGGTAGTCTCCAAGTCTCTAGATTAAATCATGGTTGAGAAAATCATCTAGAGACTTACAGACTAAAGCTTGTCTCCATGTCTCCAGATCGAACCATGGTTAAGAAAAAGTTTATGAGAGTTAGAGACTAAGTTAGTTTCCAAGTCTCCAGATCTAACCAAAGTTAATGAAATCATTCAGAGACTTAGAGACTAAGTTAGTCTCCAAGTCTCCAAATAGACTCAAGGTTAAAGGAATTATTTAGAGACTTAGAGACTAAAGGCTTGTCTCCAAGTCTCCAAATCAAATCAAAGTTAAAGGAATTATTTAGAGACTTAGAGACAATGAAGGAAAAGATGACTGTGGTTAAAAGGTGAGTTAAAAGGCCAGTTTAGAGCAGCAAATTAGCATGTGACAAGTGTCAAAATCTGGTGGATTATGGGAGAAAAAGGCATAAAATAGAATTATAAAGGGAGAAAATGCATAGATTTCAAAATTAAAATGATTTAAAATGTTATAGTTTGTGCATGGAATATTAAAAGGAATATAAAATCAGATTTGCATAAAATATTAAATCTATATAGTCTTTTCTATATTCTAATGCAGATTTTTTATTTTTCAAAGATTTGAAAATGCATTTCGGGAAGAATTTTCAACATAGAGGAAATCAGATTTTTTGCAGAATAATAGCAAATTTGGATAGAATGGAGATCAGATTATGGAGATCATATTTGCACAGAAAGAAGAGATAAAATACATATATTTCATTTGCAAAATCAAATTCATATTTGTTTTCCTGGAGATTTTTTGAAGAAGAATGAAATCAGATTTTCTCACATTAATATCAGATTTGGAAAGATTCTCAGTGGTAGAATGAAAGAGTTATAATGAGCATAAAATCAGATTTTAAAAAAGATAAGTGGATTCAGTTATTAATGAAATATATAAGATATTTTGAAGACTTGGAATGCAAGTAAAATCAGATTTTTGAAGTCACCGAGAAGGATCAAATTTTTGGAAAAGAAGGAATGAGTGCAAATTAGATTTGAGAGAAGGACAGGTGTTTGCCAGACATAGTTTTTAGGGTTTCTTCTCTTCTATATATCTTCTTCTTTTCTCAGTTGTAAGGGTTCCTTTCCTCTGCTCTGTTCTGGTTTTTTTCTGCATATGCCCAGAGTAGGTCGCTGTTGGTCTTGTGAAAATTTTATTGCAAGTTATACTTCTATGTCTTTGATATTCTAAAGGCTTATTGTCTGGATGTGTTGAAACAAAATCTATTAATAGAATACAGTGTAGTTTTCCCTCTTTCATATTATCTTGTCTCTTTGCATTTTGTTTGTGCTCTAGTGTGTTTCACTTGTAAGGCATTTGAAATACACCTGCTACAACATAGTTTGTCTAATTATTTATGAGTTCTTTTCAAGGAGAGGACTAAGTTTCATAGATAATTTCAAAGAGTAAAGCATTGTGATAAGGATTTGATGTAGATGTATGTATATGAGAGGATAGTTTGTAAGGCACTCTATCTTAGCTGCATGTAGTTTGTAAGGCACTCTACAGTATCTCTATTGGTTTATCTCTTCTTATTCATGTTTTCATTAACTCTTTGCCCAAGGGATAGGCACTGGTCTAGGATATAGTTTGCAGTTTGTTCTTCATCTAATATCAAAATCATTTCAATTAAAAATACTTCTGTTACTTAGAACAAATGAGCTGAACTCATTAAGGACTCATATTAGCAGGATAGTGTCCATTTTAGTGATTCCTTGGAGAGTGAATCAACTAGGTTATCCTTCTTTAAAAGGAAGAAGGATGAAAATCCTTATATCACTGGTTTATGTTATATTTACAACCATGGTTTATCTTGTTAAATTTTGTATTTGGTTATGCTTGGTCATATGCAGAATGTTTCATAAGTTAGCTCAATAACTCCTAATAGCAAATCAATGTCCACATTAATATATACTATGTAATCAATCATCATAGAGAGGTAAAACCTACTTGAGTATATGTGGAGCTCAAAAATGAAGAAGGATCTTATCCAATCCTTAGCAATTAGGATTTTCTTGGCTTGAAACAGTATTAAAGGGTATAGTCTTCAAATAGTTTATCAAGCACTGTGTTTCATGCAAGAAAAATCCCTAACAGATACCAAGCAGGAAATAATACATCCACTTGGAGAATTCTCAGGCATTTGGTTGCCCGAAGATTTGGCATAATGCTATCATCCCCATTTGGATGCTTTCTTAGAATTCAAACCTGGGGATTTCTAACTTCATCCTCTTGGGATCCCTCTTTAGGGCCTTGAGCCAATGATTATTCATATATATACGGCCCGCTTCCTCCAACTACTTAAATTCTGCCAAGGCGTCTGACTGGGTAACTACAACTGGCTTGTCAAATTGAGGAATCCCCAACCGCATTTGAAAAGTTGTGGCGTCGAGAGACACCATAGCGGTGGGATACCCGGTTGGCTCCACGGCTGCGAGCATAATAGCCTAGATGGATGTATTGTAGTGCGCTGCAAGTGTAAGAATAAGTTTCGGTGACTGCACCGAGCACGGGAAATAAGTTGCCTTAAGAATCCTAGAATTCCCAATTTTAATGGCCAATGGATCCCCAGCCTGCGACTAAATGTACATCATTTTCACCAAGGCCTGCATCTCAGGCCATGTCCTAACGCTGGTGTCGGTAATGAAATGAACTTTGGAGTCAATCTTTGAGCCCATGATAACGCTATCCTTTATGTATTTCATGCTCAAGGGTAGTTTCTCCAGAGCTTTCTCCATTTTGGACCTAACAACTGCTCTGGTAACCACTGTAGAGGGAAGTTCTAGACTCCCAGGTGGTGAAGATGCAGAAGCCTCAGACATGATGGAGGTATGTTGCTTTGAAAATCTGCAAGGCAAGGTGATCGTTAGAATGTATAGATAAATAGAACTCTGGGATTCAGAGATCTTACCACCGTGGCGCTTGCTTTCCCTGAAAAGTTATCTTAGTTCAAAAATCCTGGAAAGTATGTATATGTTTTTCAAACTTGGAAATTTAACCAATATCCAGGCCCGAGGGTCTCATCACACTTGGCAAAAGCAAGACATGGGTTGGGTGATGGCAAGAGACCTGGAGTCTGGAAAACTAACTGTTGGAAGGTGTGCACAAAAAGTGAGTCGTCAGACCCATGTGGACATCACGTGGCTATGTAATAAATGGAAGTTATGGTGATGGCGGCAGAGCCAACTTTTTGACCGCATGAAAATTGAAAGCCAGTTGGACAAATTTAAATACGCGCATGGGACATAAATGAAGGATAGGCTGGTTTACAGAGGAGAGAGAAAACCACCTGGTTGAAACCGATTGAGAGCTGAGTTTCAACTAGGCGGTATTCTACCCAGAGCGAGGTCGCAAATTAGGAACAAGAAACAAACATAGCACGGCGAGCTCGACAGACTACCAAACAAATATACATAGAATATACACCTAACCTAAGTAGAGCTGAAGGACATATACATGACAAGTAGAGGGATACACAATAATATACACCAAATATACATATGTACAGAACGCAGAGCAACTATTTAAAAAACTAGAAAATGTACAAACATCTACAACTTTTACATTATCTACAGACTATACTACATCTGCACAGAGGGTAGACAAACCTCTGGCAGAGCTGACCCACCGACGGGCAGTGAACCAGAATGAAATACAACACCAAATAGAAATGCAAGACAACACAAAAACCATACAAAAACCAAAAGCAGGAAAACAACTTGAGGAAAGAAGGCACCAACCTAAAAATGAAGAAGGGCAAGGAAAGGAGCTCATGCCATGAACGCTCTATAACAGCTCCTACCGTCAAATGATCACCACTTATCACCAAAAACCACCCACAATTGTTCAGAACAACTCAAAATAGTTCGCACTAGATTCTCGCTAAACTGCTGTAGAATCACTCTAAAATCGTTCAAATTGCTTAAGTGTTTTAATCATGGTAATTGTGAAAATGACAGGTGATTTCTATTTATAGTAGCGGTAAAAGCAAGTTACCTTTCCTTCCACAAACTCTAGATAGACAGACCTTCAGACTTCGGGCCCAGGGATTCCATGCAACCATACCATCTTATGGAAAGAAGACATTATGGCAAAGAATCCTAGAGTCCAGAATCTGGCTCCTAACAAAGGACGACCAACTCTGGGACCGGGTCCTGGAGACACGAGAGACAAAAACAAAAACAAACACCATGGGAAAGAAACCTCAGAGAAGGAAAACAAAGAAAATAAAGGAAAAAGATAAGGCAAGAGCCAAAAGCAGAAAGCAAAAATAAAGGACCCAACATTTTGCACACAAAATGTAGGGACGGGGATGCAGGGCATAACACCAAGGTCTACCCAACAAAATATGACAACAATCCATAGGCATAATATCACACAAAACCTTATCATAATACTTTCCAATTTTTAGATTCACAAAACCTTGTTCACTCACCATTAATGTATGCTCATCCTTGATCCATGAGATCTGATAGGGCTTCATATGTTTCATCCTCTCCAACTGCAACTTTGCAACCATTTCTTCAGATGCAGTATTCTTTGAGCTTCCACTGTCAACAACGACCTTCCAAACTTTGTCTGCAACTCTACATCTAGTCTTGATCAAAATTTTCCTGATCATATCTTTCTTATCCTTTTCACTCCATAGTATTCTTTGGATCATGAGATTCTTAGGTTCATTGGATGGTTCCTCTTGCACCAATGCATTTCTTCTACTACTTATTTTCTTTCTTGCATGTGTACATTCAAAGGATGTGTGTCCTTCACCATAATTGTAACAAGTTACTTGGAATCATCTTCTGCTTTATCCACCTCTAGAGTAATTGCCTCTTCCTCGGTATGAATTTCCACCTTTCCATTCAGTCTGTCCTTTGTCCTAATTTGTGTCTAAAATTGACTTGTCTAGTTCAGATCTACTATTCTCACCATGAGATCTACCTCTTCCTCTAGGGAATCTACCACCTCTTCCTCTTTGTCTTTGTTCATATCTTTTGTTCAGCTTCTCATCTTTTTGGGCAAATTGATATGCCTCTTCAATGCTTTCCATCTTGACCAAACTGATCTCATCTTGTATAGGACTTCTCAAACCATTCAGATATCTTGCTATTCTTTCCACCTCATCTTCAACATGTCTTGATCTGATGTCCAATCTGTAGAATTCCTCAGTATAGTCTTTCACAGATTTATCCTTCTGCTTCAAGCTTTGCATTCTCCTAATCAGGTTAATTTGATAATCACAAGGTAGAAAATTGCCTTTTAATTTGGTTACCATCTTATCCCATACCTTGATTTTGTCTTTACCTTTCTTCTTCTGATCCAATTGCAGATGTTCCCACTATAGGGATGCATGACCTTTCAAATTTGTTCTTGCAATTTTTACCTTCTTATCGTCTTCTACATTATCATATTAAAAATAGTTTTCCATATCAGTTATCCAATTAATCAATTCATTAGAATCCAATTTTCCACTATACTCAAGAGGATCAAATTGAGGTGTGGATTTCAAACTTGTCAAGGCTCTCGGGAATCTTTCTTCTTCCTAGTCCATCACAGGTGCAGGTGTAACTTCACCTTGAACCTCTTCAACTTCATCATCACTAACATCATCAAGATGTCTTCCTCTACACTGGGTTGTCTCAACATCTTCCAATTTAACATCCATCTGCCTAAGCATATCAGCTAGACATGGATCTGCATGTCCTCTCCCATGAACTATCTTGAAACCCTCTACAATTGCAGGTTAGATCGCAACCTGCCACCCTACAACAAATATATTATAGTTTACAAGAAGGAACCATGGATCTCAACTCGCTTTGATACCACCTGATGCAAGGAGGGTCATCACTCAGGGCCTAGGGCACACCCAAGCACAAACACCAACTTGCAGACACACAACATGTGGAAGCAACAACACACGAGTGAGAGAAGGAACAACATATAACATATATTTCATTAATTGATCAAACTCATTACATGCCAAGCTTTAAGGCCTTCCTGGTTTTGGCCATATACATAGCAATTAATTACAGTTTGATCTTCATACAACAGAGATCACAGACCTTCGATCTCAATATCTAAACATTTGCTTTCTTGCTCTAAGATTTCTCCATAAACTAAGAACATACAAAAGAATATATATAAGAGTCCACCAAAGAGGTTGGCGCTCAAATCCATAAGAGAGACCCAGATTTAGGTCCACACAAATCCCAATGAGAGACCCCACATTAATTCAGCAACAGAAATTAAATGTAGAAGTCGGCCAGATCAGGATAAACATCTCGGGCAGAAGATCACCGAAAATCAGCAACCATTGGTAAGGACATACCTGAGCATCAGAAACTTGTCGATAAAAAGATCACCAAAAACCATCGGTAAAGCATACCCGAGCATCAGAAACCCGTCGGTAAAGAGATCACCAAAATTCATCGATAAAGAAAGAACCCGAGCAGCATGAAACAAACTATAAAGCAAAAGTAAACATCTTTTTGGTTGAGTAGGATTGCCAAGGACCCAAGATGCTCCTGCATCATCATGTTTCTGTCTTTTCTCACTATTAGTGAAAGGTGTAGTAGTTGGTGCTACATATTCATTCTCAGGATAGTAAAGTGCATACTCTCCTACTCCAGACACATGCAACCTCATTCTAATTTTCCATGTAGAGAAATGATCCCTATTCAGCTTTGGTGCTTCCCTCTTATACAACTTTAGATCTTAACTCAAGTCCTTAAAACTTGTCACTTCAGAGTAACAAAGCTCTGATACCAATTTTTGGTCCCATTGAGAGGGGGGGTGAATCAAACAAATAAAAACTTAAACTCTTAAAACTAAACTCACTGATTCACTCATTAAGTACTAAATAGAGTAAATAACCAATTCACCAAATAACATAAGAAACAATCAATCATTCAAATGTAGAAAAATCAGAATAACTCATTAACACATGATATAACTCAGTTGACACTATATTTAATGAGGAAACCCAATTTGGGAAAAAACTTTGTGGGAATTGTAACCCACAATAAAAATGTACCCTTCTGAAGTACGCTTGGTTAAGAACTTATCATGTTAAAGATTACAAACACATTTGCTAAATGTGACCCTGTTAGGGGATTTACCTCAGATCTATTAAGATCTTCACCCTGTTAGGAGTGGCCTTGTTAGAGGTCTTTAAACACTCTTTTGGAGTGTCACCTAAGTCTAGGTTTTACAAATAGGATGGTTAAATCCACTCGGTTAAGAGATCTCTCTGTTACAAATATTAGTAAGCAACAATAAACTTTGATCTGTAAAAATTAACAACACACTGTGCTTGAATCAGATCCTTTATGCTCAATTGAATACTGACATCACATACTCCATTGATCTCTTTCTTAGACTGTAGATTCTTTAATCTTTCTTTCTCTGTTATGCTCAGAAAATGTTGTTCTTCAACTTCTTTGCTTCTCTGTTCAATTCGCCAGTAGCCTTACACTCTGTGTAATTCTCATTCCTTATATAGACATACTTTTGCCTCATAATCTCCTTAATTTGATTTTCCTTCCTTTGCGCTCAGATTTTCCTTCCTTTTCATTCAGTCATTCGATCATCTTCTTCATATTTCTCAACTCGATAAATCATTTCACTTTTACCTTGGAACTTGTAACTTTTCTTGGAACTTTGATTTTTTGTTTAACCGCTTGATCTTTGCCTTAGATATTTATATTGAATTTTCCCATTTGTAGATCTTGTAAAAAACTTAATTTAATTCATTTCCTCATCCATCTCATCATCACTTCACATTAAATTCGATTTCATCATCATTTAATATCAGTATAGTTTACTTGGTAAAACTGGTGCAGGAGCACCTAGGCAAACTCCCAATGCTTAGTTATTTTTGGCTTGTAACTAACTCTATCCAAGTCAGTGATTTTAATTTTGACCTTAGAAGGTCTTGCAATGTCTGTGACTAGATGGATTAGTAGTTAGTACTAAATCCAATCTAGTTTAGGTTAGTTTGATTTCTATGTTTTTAGTCCTTAGGATAGGCCTAAAATGGGAAATATGGTCTAAATGTGTCCTAGACCTCATTAAAGTGTGAAAGGTGCCTAAAAAGGCCTTAATTATTTAATCCATTGAGTTATATGGGTTATAGGTCCTAAAAGTTAGTTGGCATCATAAATGCAAAAGATGCTCAAAAGTTGTCATGACAACATTTGCAACTTTTTGCAAATGTTGCATGCAACTCGACAACTTTGGATTCCCTTCATTCTAGGAGTGGGAAATAAATGTTGAAGGCCTAAAAAAATGAGAGAGGCATCTTAAGATACTTTTTGGCTCATTTCCCGAGGTAGAGGATATTGTAAGCAAGTTTTTGAAGTGAATGAAAGCAGAGTGTTTTGGTTTTACAGTACAATCGACTAGTTTGAGTGTTAATGGTGTGTTAATGGATTGAAAGGTTGAATCTAGTGTTGGATTCGTGAACTAGGAGTAGATAAAAGATATTTTTATTCATTGAGCAAGTAGATTAGAGTTTATTTGATAGTCTTAGAAAATTCTTTAGGATTTAGAGAGTTTACTGGTCCAGTTTAGGTAGATTTTGGTTTCATGGCTCCCCCATAGAATCCAACCATGGGAAACTACAAAAGTTGGATGAATATGCTAGGGGAGCCTCTATAAAATGTATATATTCAATTAGGAGGCTTGTAGAACCAATTTTCTATTTTTGAAGCCATGCCTTAGGCAAGCTATGACTGACCGGTTAGGTGTATGGGAGAGAGAAAGTTGAATATATAAGAAAGGGTGTGTGTGAAAGGTCTAAACCAAGTGTAGTTTCAGAGTCATTAGTGTCCTATAGATCCCTAGTTGCGATCTAAGAGCTTGAACAATCCATTTGGATAGATTTCTAGATAGAAATCAGTCAACTACATTTTAGGAACCCAAAAAACCCTATTAGCCCTACATTTCAGGACACTCGTGTACAGATGACTGGGAAACCCTAGACCTTGAAAATATTTTAGGTTTTCCAAAAGGGTATTAGGATCCTAGGTTAGTTTTTGGGGTGTTTGTAATATTTGGGAATAAATCTAGAAAAACCCTCTGGATAGGGCTAATTGGTCAATTAGGCCTAATAGGGTCCTATAAGGATTGAATTTGGAACTCAATTGAATTGGGATTGAAAACCTATTCTATTGGAGTCAAGAGGATGCAGAATGAGTTTTCAAATGGAGGACATGACCCTTGTAGCATTTTTGAAGTTGAGATGGAGGATTTATGCCTAGAATCCTTCAAGCAAGATTGAAGCATTGAGACAAAACTAGTGATAGTTGTCTTTCAAGGTGAAGCACAAGAAGCATAACTCTCTATGTTGAGTTAGTGAAGCCTTAGGCCATTGGAGAAAAGACTTGGGAGATCCTAGTGTTGATTTTAGGATCCTAAGAAGACTAGGACAAGTGGAGTCTTAGTGGAGTTTGTGTGAGCACACCTTGGAACACTCATCAAAAACTTGCTTTGCAACTCGGTAACTGATTTATTCATTGGTCGGTGTCTAATTCATATCGGTGCTCAGTGCTTGAGAACTATAACTGACTCACATATTATTCTACCAACTGGATCAGTCTAGCTCGGTAAAGTATCTCTTTCAGTCATAACTTTTTCATTGCAGCTCCCGACTTGATCAATCAAATATACAGATTTGATAACATCAAATATATAGTAGAAAAAAACTATAATATCATTACTTCGTCATTGTCTGATCTATATTTTTCACCCATTTAACTTCTCCACTTAAGATATGGTAACACAATAAAAATCAATTAATCAATTACTTGACATCAATGACAAAACAACAACTGATCTAAGCATTTCTACAATCATGATACTCGGTATCACTTGGTCTTCATCATCTCCATCAGATATTCATCAATTAATTAGAAATTGTGTGTGTATGCTTATTAATGTGGTTTGTTATACCACCACGTACCATTTGTGTGCATATTTTCTAATGTCTGAAAGTTTTATGATTGTTCATCTGTATATATGTTTTCTGAGAATTCTGAAGCAGAATGTACATGACTATGTGTTAGAATGTAATGGCAAGGTAAATTCCGTAGTTTTTCTAAGATTAGTTGTATGTCTATTGTATTTCCAATAATTTACTTGAATTAAATGGAAGAATGTCTTTCTATTGTTTTTGCCTACCAAGAAATTTTTCTTTGGTTAATTTTTAACTCAGTAAAGTATAGGGAAAATGATAGTTTCCCTATCTAAATGTGCTTTTATATAATTTGAAGTGTAAACTTTCATTTATATTTTTTTAGGAAGTCATGGAAGTGAAATACTCAGTTTTTTTCTGAATTATGTACACACCGACATAAAGAGAAAGTTATTGTTTGAATAAAATCCTTATAGCAGGTGATAATCACAAAATATGTTTTCTCTTCTTTTATCTCTTTCTGTGAGAAAGAAGTCTATGGAAGGGTGTTGAATGTGGATAATTAGAGAAGGGTAGAATAAAGTTCTTTGTATTCTGCCAAAGCTATATGTATATGTTCTCTTAAATATGTTGGTTATGTTTCATCTCCCTACCACATCTATGATTAGTTCTACATTAGGTATATGTGCTTTGTAGTTAGTTTCATGACTACACCAGATCCATCTGATCCACTAGTTCCAAGTTGCTAGGCTTCTTGAACAAGGTCCTGATTGTTGGAGATTTGCTTCTGTGCAAATAATTGACTGTATGTTTTGCCATTGATAACAACATATAATATACAATAGTGTTCTATATGAAATTATCAGTACAGATGTTTTGGAGCTATGCGTGTTCATTTCCATGAAGTATACATGTTCTAGATGCTATGTGCATTCACGCTGAGTCAGATATGAAGTTTCAATTGATTTATGTTAATCAGTTATGACAGTTGTAGAGATTGAAGTTTATCTGTGAAGAGCCAATGTAATTACTTTAATACTTGAGTTGTGCCTATCTTTGGGATATGCGTGTTTGTATTAATGTTCAGTTATGAGTTAAATATAATTATCTAAAGGCGCCAAACATGTTCTATCATAATCGTGAATTTGAAGTTAATTTGGTAGAGCCGACTTTGTGAAGCGTCGCGTCTGTTCATTATAAGTTACGTGTTTCTAAACAAGTTGCATGGATGATATGGCTGACAAAAGAAGTATTGAAGGGACTCCTAGAGCTAACGAAGATCACATCCTTTGGATAAGATACTTATAGTATTTCATTTGTTGAACGCCAAGTGTGAATGAGAAGAATAAAGATAGAAGAAGTGCAGGACAAAATGTATGTTGTTTTGGGATAGTAGACACATTTCATTCATCAAGAAAAGATCTATGTGAAGAAGAAGTGGAAGTATACAACACACTGGAACTGATCAAGACAACAGGTCTACTCTAACAGTTCATCTATCAGATATAGTGTATATCTATTCTACTGAAGGTTGTAGCCTTCATCATTTTAGCAGTGAGCTTTGGATAGTGAGTCATCACCCCTAACAAGGTTATTTGCAAAAGACTCCTAACAGGGTCCGACCTTTAACTAGGTCTTTGTACTTATTGCATTGTAAAGAACAACTTATAACAGGATTGCAAGATCTCCTAATAGGGATAATTATACTCAAGTACAATTCTTGTGGGTGCTAATTCCCACCGGGGTTTTTACTTGTTTGGTTTCCTCATAACCAAAATTGTTGTGTTCTCTATTATGTTATCTGAATATGCATTTACTTTATGTTAATTAGATCTAAGTAAAGAAAAGAAATTAAAGTAGCAGATAACTGATTCACCCCCCCCTCTCAGTTATCCTTTGGGACTATTCTAACAATTGGTATCATAGCCAAGTGCCTTGGAGAGAAAGCCTAACAGCTTAAGGTAGATCAGATGGCGTACTTCAGGAAAGAGAGTCCTAAGTTCGATGGAGAAAATTATCTTGACTGGAAAAACAAAATGATAACACATCTACAGTGTATGGGCTTTGAGATATATGAGGTTGCCACACAAGCAGTTGATGTTCCTGTTAGAGTAATTAATTAAGTTACTCTTTAGTGCTTAAGTTTCACTTAGGCAGTTTCTATTTCCTAGAAGTTTCCCTTTTAGGGTTTCGGTATCTTTTATAAGGAATCACCGCTTTCTTTTCTTGATAGAGATTGTAATTCATTATTGTTGTTAATAGAAAGCTTTTTCTTGCAACATGGGTTTCAACTCTCTGGCTTTTTGGCCACCATAGCTTCTGCTTTCTCTCTTCTGTCTTTTGCTTCTGTTTATGTGATAGCCATGCATGCAGGTTTCTTGGGTTGATTTGCAGTTCAGCAAATCTAATATGGTATCAGAGCTTTCTTGTTGGTGCCTGTTCGAGTTTCGTTGAAGCATTCGAGGGTTTGCAGATCGCCAGTCTTTTTCTGGCATCTTTCATCAGTTCTGGGGGGTCTCTATTTTTGGAGGCATTTTGGACCAAAATCGACCTCACGATTGAGTCCGGAAGGCCCAAAAACCCCAGGATTGATATAAAATACGTCCATTTTGGACACCGGGGCATCTAGTGAATTTTTTTCGGCCTTCAAGGGCCGTACGACATGAGAAACGAGAAAAAAAAATTAAAAAAACTTTTTTTTTAAGGTTTTGGCATTCTGGAAAAGCGCGCGCAGTGTTAATTTAAACGGGCCGCCCGCGCACCGCTCCGGGCCCCCCCGCGCCGCCCCTACGGCCACCGCGCCGCCGCCAGCCCCCGGCTTCCCCAGCTCCGCCGGCCCCTGACTCCACCGCCTCCGCTCTGCGCCGACCAATGGCCTCCAGCGCCGCCCCGCTGGCCCTGCGCCGGCCCCTGCGCCCGCAGCTCCCGCCACGTCCGTTGGCGCCTTTCCTTGTTGCGCCGCCCACTGCGGCCGACCGCTCCTTGCCGCTCCGCCAGCCCCCGCGGGCTTTTTTCGCTCGCACCCGGTCACATGCAGGCCCAAGGGCTGCGGTTAAGCCCCCGGCGCACGCCATGCGCCCGGGGGCCCAAATTTTTAGCCCCTGGGGCTCTTTTCTTGCCTTTTTGGGGGTACCTAGGCTTTTTTCGCTCTACAAAGAACATACGGAGGTCTTTTTTAGACTTCTTTATATCGTCGGAAAGCTCTTTCCGATCCAACCATAGTGATTGGGTTTTTTGGGTCCACTGTTTCAACAACGTTTTTTGCTGTTGAAGTCCGATGTCTCTTTTTGCCTTCCGGGAGTCATATCTGGCTCATCCGGACTCCTTTTTCGGCAAACGAGATATCATCGAAAAGCTGGTTCAGTGTGCTATTCAGTGGCAAAGGTGTTTTTTCCAGATTCT
>MU226247.1:649315-660612 GCA_018584345.1 Thuja plicata
AAAAAGAGAGAGAGAGAGAGAGAGAGAGAGAGAGAGAGAGAGAGAGAGAGAACACTTGAAGCATCTTCAGAAGCTAAGAAAGTTGAAGATACGAGAGGTTAAAATAGACTCACCTAAAAGGGAAATCAAGCAAGTTAACAGAACTTGTTATGCATGCAATAAACATGGGCATTTGGTAAGAGATTGTACAAAGGTAAGACCTTTTAATGGTTATTGTTTCTCTTTTAATAAAATTGGTCACAGGGATATACATTGTAGAACTCAGTCACAGCAAAATCAAAGAAGAATGAATCAAAACAATCAGAGAAATCAACCTCAAAAGAATTTACAGAACACTACATGTCAGATATGCAACTACAATGGACACATAGCAAAGCAATGCAACAAGATGAAGAAAATCATCAGACCTCCTATCATCTATCACACATGTGGAAAGGAAGGACACATATCAAAGTTTTGTAGATCCAAAACTTAGAAGCAAGATGAACCTAACAAGTCACTATTTGAAGAGAAAGGAGAAGTTGAGTTTGTCAAAGCAAATGAAGATTCAAGCAAAATTTGGGTTGAAGTAAAGAAGGACAAGAATGTTGACAAAGTAGTTGATGCATCCTCAATGGAAACACCCTCTACTTCTTCTTGAATAGACCTTCTTGGTCTTAGGGGGAGCTATTCTAGCTCAGAACCCCTGCGCAGTTGGTGTACTCACTTCAGAGTATGCGCCTTTGGATTCATGGTTAAAAGCATAGATTACAACTATATGCATTCATGCATTATCTAAATTGCATCGAGATCAAAGTTTGAAAATCTCTATGCATGGTTGCAAGTATTAAATGTGGAAAATTATATAAAAAGAAGTTTGCGGTCAATCATTCTCACATTTACATTCAAGAGCATAGAAATTGAAGAGCATTGGAGCATTAAGACATCAAAGCACGAAGGCATAACAGTTTGGTAGTTGGAGCAAATGGATAATTAGTTTGAAACAAAGCCCTAGCCATTGCGCCATTTTAGAATTTTTTGGAAAACCTACATAAGAAAACACCAAGTAAGTATGGTGAATCCAATTGTGTTTGACATAGCAGAGAGGAAAAGATTTATATTTAAGAGGCATCCATTCATATCCATACTGGATGATGTGGAAGGGGCTTTCTCCAAAACCCTACTTGGCGTTGTTCACGTGGAAGATATCCGTGCGTACATCTACTGTAAGAAGGAATCATTAGGAGATGATTATATCACTTCTCATATGGCATCAATGTTAAAATCAGACTTCACATTCAAGGATGAGTTCGCGCACCTTCAAGATAACCCTATTTTGGAATATTCGAATGCGCATGAGTTTGAAGAACCGGAATGGGTAACGATTCTGTTAAGAAGAATTCATGATGATCTCTTTTGGATTGGTGATGTCCCTATTTGTATCACCGCAGAGTTGATCGATCAGTTAACCAGACTTTCAATGACTGGACTAGTGTTTCCCATTGGTAAGGATGTCAAGAAACAAATTGAGAAGGTTTTTTTGTCAAGGAGTGATAGGCGTGGAATGACAATTGATCCTATTAAAGAAGATGACATCAAACTCTTAACAATGATACTTGGATATAAGTTTAAACATGCAAGCAGGTTGAATAGTGTCTCTGCAGCAACAGTCCTTGCAACTATCAGGATAGTAAAGGACAACACCCAATACAACCTTTATGAGATCTTGTACAGTCAATTGATTGACAATATCATAATCATCAAACATGATAGAAGCAAAAAATTCAGGTTTCGATCTCTGATCATCTATTTGTATCACCATATAGTTGGAAAGGTTGCAGACCTTTATCTAGACAAAGGCAAACCTACAATGACTCAGATATCTCTTAAAGCCACAGTAGAAAGTAGTGCAAGAGATATAATGGATATGGATATAAATATATTTAGGGTCAAAATGCAGAGCAGGTTCAGACTATTTGAGAAGATAGTTGACAAATACAGGGATACAATATTCTTTATGGTAGAGATAGATTGCACATGCATGGAGGTTGTTGAGCCTAGAACTAAGTGGATTCATCCAATAGGGTATGAAGTAGAAGATCATGTGTTAGAAGGATATGCGCAAGTCCTATTATCTGCACCTAAAGACCCTAAAGAACCTAGATGGGGTACTTATAGAGAAAAGACTGATGAAGTGGATATTGAACTACACCTTGCTGTCAACAAAAGGAAAGCATCCAGAACTACATATAATATACTGAAATCTCATGGAGTCATAAAATAAGATTTGGACAAGGCAAAAGAAGCCCAAATTGCTAAAGAAATTGAGAAAACTGAAGTAACTCATAAGAAGAGGCAGAAGAAAAATGAGGAGAATACCTCTGCGCCTACTACCACAATTGATCTAGAGACATCTTCACCTTCTGTACCTAGCAAGAAACCTAGAGGAAGGAAGAAAGTGCCTACAAATCACCCATCCTCAAGATCTACTCGGAGCAAAGCTAAGAATGTTCAAGCTCCACCTGAGGTAGGATTTAGACCCATTCTAAATATTTTGAGGAATAGGATTGTAAATGAAGGGAGATTAGATACATTATCAAAAGTCTATGAAAAGTACCAAGAAATTGACAAAATGGAGATACACTCTATGGTCATATCTCATATGATCAAGTTTAAGAAATCAGTTCTTGAACTCAAGACAGTAATACCGGATAAGTTATGGAACTTATTGGAGATCATTAAAAGACAAGCTATAGAAGAGGACTTGAAGATTAGAGAAGAAACTTTGGATACTTTTCTTTCTATTTGTTCACATGATGAGAAGGCTATTCTGTTAGATCTAATAAAGCCTCATCTCCACAGTAAGACAAGGACTCTACAACTAGTGAACAAGGAGTATGAACAGGTTGGAAAGGAGACTGAAAAGGAATTTTCAGAAGTCTTTATGGATAGACACATGTATCCACCAATGATTCCTACAACAAAAGTTACCACAGCTCCTCCCAAACAAGATACAACTCCAGCAATTCAGATTGCGCCCATGACAGGTCCACAGGTCTCTGCGCCCATAATGACAATAACCTCTAAGATAGCTAAAGATTCAGAGAATAATATAGTAATTGATGATGTAAAAATATCTATAACAGCTTCTGATAATGACATGGATAAATTTGATGAAGCATTTGTGAACAATGAGGCAATGAACACTGATGACACAACTTTACAACAAAATGAAGTTCCTCTCATTGATCCAATAGACTTGGATAAAGAGAAAGATACTCAAGTTAATGAGTCACCAATAAAAGAAATTCATATCAAAAGTGAATGTGTAGATACAAGTTAGAATACCATATTCTCACCATCCTCTCAACCATCCACCTCATTGTTGTCAAGATTAACTCCTGACTCAGCAAGTTTTGATGCATGGGAAGAAGATGACCTCATCAAGATCAGCGTCCTTGCCATGGAAAAGGCAAAAGAGAAACATGTTATGAAGAATCCTCGTTATGTGGAGTCAATAAACATTCTGAATGAACTAGTTCATGCTGATAAGAAAGTTTCTAAAGTTCAAACAATTGAACATGTAGATAGCATACTGGAAAACTTCAAAACACATTTCACAAGGCTAGTAGAATCAGCTACTAAGATTGTAGAATATGAATACAAGAAGGAGAGACTAAATGACTTGGTAAATAAATTTACCTTAGATCTAAATTCCTTAAAGATTGGGTAGGCTATACTGAAGGAATTGGTAGATAAAGGAAAGAAATTCATAGCAAACTGTATGAATAGAATGAAGCTCACCTCTGAGCACACTAAAAAGATAGCAGAAGCAGAAGAAATGGTGGATAGCATAAGAAAATTAGTTGAAACCTCGACACAAGATATGAACATATGCAATAATGTCTATCAAGATCAGTTGGACAAAATTGAGAAAGCAAAGATGGAAATCAGCAAGATAAAAATAAGGCAAACACAGTTGAGAAATGCACTTGCGCCATCTCTAGCAGTTCTTAATGAGAACATAAAATAGATTCATGCCACTATTGTGACATATGATCAAGGTCCTTGCATGGATGTGATGAAAATGGAGAAACTAACCTATGCATTATGCGCGCATCTTCAAACAGTTGATGCAATGAAAGTCTTTTGGCAGGAAGAGATTCAATCTCTTCAAGTTGTGTACCCAGAAGTTTACATGGGGTAAGTATGTTGAAGACTTATAGTTTTTGCACACCTTTGTCATTAATGTCAAAGGGGGAGTAGTATAGAATGTGTATGTGTGGAAAAGTATATATGTATATATCATTAAGTATTATGATATACATTCATTTTTGTATGAAGTCATTTTGAGTAACTTAGCCACATTCCTTTGTTACCATAAATAACAAAGGGGGAGATTGTTGGAAAGTTGACTTCCTAAGGAAGCATGACTAATTTTGTGTTGTCAATCATGGCAACAAAGTCATACTAAGTTTCTGTCAAAGATAACTTAGAAGATAAAATGAATAAGTATAGAAAATAGGACAAACAGAGAGATACAGAGATCAACACATTAGCACACATGTTAGAGATCACACCAGAGCATGTGTGCTTAGATATATACTCTATGGTGCATATACATGCTACATCCAAACACACAGAGTATAGAACATCAGTACAGAAAAGTTACAGACAGATTAGTATCTGCAGTCTAGGAAACAGAGCATGGAAGCCGACTACAGTTTTGATCAGCGTGCATGATTTTATAATGTAATGGCTAAGTGCCTTTAGATATAAGTTTGTGTTAATGTAATTAATTTTTTAGTAAACATGCTTAGGCTGACTTGTTTGGAAGCGTTGTATATTTTTTTTAAGGCCGACTACGTGTTATGTTTTGGGTCGCGCCTATTTGGATTTGAAGATATAAGTATGTAATGTAATGTAATGTTACAAGTGTCAATTATCATGTAAGAATAAGTTACAGATGAGTAGTATAATGAAGTCAAAAGGTGATATAGCTCTTTAAAGGAGTAAGAGCATCCACGCATACACGGAACTGATCAGACAACAGTGTCATTACAACAGTTCATTTTGATATAGTGCATACCAACATTCAGAGGGTTGTAGCCTTTATCTTACTAGGCAGTGAGCCATATACCTTTAACATGGTTTCTTAAAAGACTCCTAACAGGGTCTGACCTTTAACTAGGTCATTGTACCCAATTTGTAAAGACTACTTCTAACAGGGCAAAGGAACTTTAACAGGTTCATTATACCTACTACAATATTTTGTGGGTACTAATCCCCACCGGAGTTTTCCTCTGATCAAGGTTCTCTGTAATCATATCATGTGTTATGTTTTCTTTTTTTATGTTTCTTTGATGCACATTTGATATATGTTTAATTGGTTGAAATATAATTAATAAGATAAACACTGATTCACCCCCCCCCCTCTCAGTGTTTCTAACAATTAGATATTGCAAGGACTATTTTGCTGGAAAGAAATGTGTCACATGTTCATTGGAGAGAAGCAGTTGGCATTGTTGTGTACACATTAAACAAAATGCATATAAGAGAAGGTAAAAATAAAAATCCTTATGAATTATGATTTGATCATGCAAGTAGTGTGAAATATTTCAGAATATTTGGTAGTAAATGTTATATCAAGAGAGATAATGAGATAGGCAAGTTTGATGCTAGAAGTGATGAAGGAATATTTCTTGGTTATTCCACTAAGAGTAAAGAATATAAATGTTTCAATTTGAGATTGAGGAAACTAATTTAAAGTGCCAATGTGAGGATAGATGAAAAGTTTCAAATTTAGGAAAGAATGTATGATTGTGGTCAGATAACTGAGACAAGAGAAGTTGTTGTTGAACCTAAAGGACCCTTGATGATCAAGAATGAGATTGAAGAAGAAAAGGTTGAAGCTACTGAGACATTGAAGACACCAAGGTATGTCAAGATAAACCAACTTGAAGATCAAATTATTGGTGATGCAAGTAAAGGCATGATGACTAGATCTAGAGTTAGAGATGAGATCTATTTGATTTCTCAAGTTGAACCAAAGACTACTGATGAAGCATGTAAAGATGAATCTTGGACTAAAGCCATGGAAGAAGAACTAGAACGGATAAAGAAAAACAATACTTGGGAATTGGTCCCAAGACCTAAGAACAAAAATGTGATTGGAACTAAGTGGGTTTTTAGAAACAAGATGGATTCAGAAGGCATAGTGATAAGAAACAAGGCTAGACTGGTATGTAAAGGCTACTCACAACAAGAAGGCATAGACTATGAAGAAACATTTGCACCTATTGCTAGATTGGAAGCTGTGAGACTATTCCTTGCTTATGCTGCACATAAAGACTTTAAAGTGTATCAGATGGATGTGAAGTCAGCATTCTTGAATGGTGATCTAGAAGACAAAGTGTACATTGAGAAACCTAATGGTTTTTATTTGACAAATGATGAAAACATGGTTTGTAGACTGAAGAAGGCACTGTACGGACTGAAACAAGAACTAAGGGCATGGTATGCAAGACTGGATAAACATCTACTTCTTCTTGGTTTCAGAAAAGGTAATGTAAAAAATAATTTATATTTAAGAACTGATGAAGATGGAATCTTAATCATAGAAGTTTTTGTTGATGATATCATTTTTGGAGGCAATGATAAAATGAGTAAGAAGTTTGCTAAAGAAATGGAGAATGAGTTTGAAATGTCAATGATTGGTGAGATGAAATTTTTTCTTGGTTTGTAAATTAATCAGAGTAAGAATGGCATCTTTATATCTCAGACCAAGTATCTTAAGGAAATGTTGAAGAAATTTGGAATGGAAGACTGTAAACCTGTTGGTACACCCATGGTGACAGGGAATAACCTGACTAAAAGTGATGAGACTCAAAGTGTTGGGCATACTAAGTATAGATCAATGATTGGAGGTATACAATATCTAACACACACTAGACCAGATATTACCAATGCAGTTGGAATTGTGGCTAGATATCATGTAGATCCTAAAGAGACACATTTTGCTACTGTGAAAAGAATTTTTAGATATTTGAAAGGAATAGTAGAATATGGATTATGGTATGAAAAATTTGATGATTTTACATTGCAGGATTTTACTAATGCTGATTGGGTAGGTAATGTGGATGACAGGAAGAGTACAAGTTGTGGTGTATTTTTCCTTGGGAAAAGGTTGGTTTCTTGGTTGAATAAGAAGCAGAACTATATTGCTCAATCTACTATTGAGTGAGAGTATGTTGCTATTGTAATAAAATGTACACAAGTCGTTTGGATGAAACAAATATTGAAGGACATTGGAATAATTTTCAAAGAACCAGTGATTATCCATTGTGATAACACCAGCATAGTGAATATGTCAAAGAATCATGTAATGCACTCAAAAACTAAACATATTTCCATCAAGTATCATTTCTTGAGGGAGAAGGTAGTAGATAGAGAGATTAAACTTGAGTATATTAGCACCAAGGAATAGATAGAAGATATATTTACTAAACCTTTTCCAAAAGACGCTTTTGAATATCTCAGAGGCATGCTTGGGTCAATGGCCCCTCCTAGTGAAAACCAAATGATGCAGATGTGCATCAGTCCAGTGGATCTTAGAGCTATATCATTCTCTGGACTTGATGTATGGATCTACTCCTTAGGGGGAGTGATCGTAGAATAATACTGTGGAGTACATTTGGTTGATCTTGCACCTAACTAATTAGACATGAAGATTTGAAAAAGGTACATCTTACAGAAGACTACAAGGGAATTATGGCACCCTTTTCTATTTCTGCCAAAGGGGGAAGGAATCTATGTGAAAATCCTTACTATTTTGGGGAGGTTTGTGTTGAGGATATTGAGAAGACTGTATTGAGAGAGAGTAATTTTGGGTTGATACATATGGATTTTCCCATATGTTGCCATCAATGCCAAAGGGGGAGATTTTTGGATGATATCATTTTTGGTTACTGATCATGTTGTTGATATTCATGTTTTGTCACTGATGTCAACATATATTTCTATGGAGAAGACATACTGGCTACTTAACTGGAAGGAGTGTATGGACACTGTATGGATGATTCAAAATGATAAAAGTTGGATTTATGCAGAAGGATGTGTGCTAAACTTATTTCTAAGGTCACTTGGCTCTATGTTACATACTATGGATGTTACATTTGATTTAGTGAAGACTGGATTTCTGGACTGTAACTGTGATTCTGGATAGAGAAGGTGTTTGTGTTTTGGGTATATCTTTCTGGCGAAGATATTTCAGAACTTGTGAGCTTACTGATAGAAAACTGACATATGGTAGAGTAATGGGTTGAGTTTGACTGTTGATTGGATACTGATGATGTCAGCTATGGTGTGTATTCTGGAGAAGACCTATTTCCTAGCCGACTTTAGACATGTAGCATGTGAAATTAATTGCGAGTAGGAATTGTGGATCTGGAAGTATATGTGATGGATTTTAAATATTGTATACTTGTTATAGATGTCGTGTGTATCTTAGAAAGGGGCTATGTAATTATTTGTTTGATGGAAAGCCTTAATTGGTCGACCTAGTTAATTATGTATTAGGAAAGCTTAACTAGCTGACCTAATGAATTATTGTAAGAGGGTATATATGATTGCTAACTTGTTGTGGAGAAGTGTGAGAGAGATAGAAAGGATAGATATATGTGGAAGCTGTGAAGCTTGTTGACTTATAGATAAAAAGAAGAGTTGATACATCATTGGAACTGACCAAGCAAAGACAATTTCTATCAGATAGTTCACTAGAATGTGTATTTTCTTTATACACTTGATTTAGATTGTAAATCCTTGAGGGTGGCTTTAACCTTCTTTGGGCAGTGTGCCTTGGCAGTGAGCCTACTATTATCCTTAACTCCTAACAGGGTATGTCTCCTAATAGGGACTGTGTACTGTAATGTTGTAACAAGCTCATAACAGGGCTAATATCTTTTAACAGGGATATTATACTCTCAGTACATATTTGTGGGTATTAATCCCCACTAGGGTTTTACCTTTAACAAGGTTTCCTCGACAAAAAATATTGTGTTATGTTGTTGGCTTTTACTGTGTTATCATTTACATTTACAGATTTGGTTTATAAAGTATAAAGTTTAATAAGCTAGATTACAACTGATTCACCCCCCCTCTTAGTTGTCTTGTGGACTGTTATTCCTAATAGAGCGGATGAGGTATCACCTTCTTTCTAAGAGCTTAGGGAATTTGCGTGAACAAATAGGTTAGTTGTCTTTCCTTGGTGATCCTAATTCAAGTTGAAGCTGTTGTAATTTTGAAGTAAAAAAAGTCTATATAGCTTCTATGTTCTCTTTGTTCATCTTTCTTTGTGTCATTATCTTGGTTCACCATGAAGCCTCTACTCCCAAATTTTGGGCATACTTCTTGCCTAATCAATTCCATGTTAGAGTGTGATGACACATCCATACATTCAAGAGCATTGGAAGAAATTAGGGACAAAATTAAAAACCCATTCCCTGGTTCAATGATAGAGAAAGTAGTTCGAAGTGGGTTGGCAGAAGCTGTCACATTTCCCATAGCGACTCCATGCCCTGAATTGATAGTAGAATGTGCCAAGCATTACAGTATGGAGGAGAAGTGTATCAAGAAGATAGATGGGAGCCCATTAGTTTTTATAACTGTTAATGTGATTTAGATAGCAATGGGTATTCCTGAGAAAGACCCCTATGAAGGATGGACTACTGCCTCTTCTCAGTCCATTTTCTCAACCCAGTGACAAGTTTATAAGAATGAAATTGCACATCATTGGTTGTTGAAAGCACAAAGAGGAGGGTCTAGGATACCTAAACCCATGACTATAGATAAATTTAAACCAGAGGTTGGGGAATTGGTCATATTACTCGACAGAGTCAAGGGGAACCAACATGCATATGTTTTGCAAGATTGGATGTATATTTACATTCAGATAACCCTAGGTGGCCAAAAATTCATTAACTGGGCTGATACTATTGCAGATAAACTTCATCATCAGATGAAAAAATTCTCAGGAAGGAATGGTTTTCACATGTCCTCATACTTATTCTATATGTTGGCATGCACCAGGGAATGGGAAGGTCTTTTTCATGAACTGCATGTTCCAAATATGAAGTTATACGACTATTATCCTCATTTACAAACGTAATTCTACATTGATAACTTCATGAAAGTAAACATAATCTTTTTCAGGAGGTTGGTCTATGAGTTGCAGAGGAACACTGAATAGAGAATGTTAGAAGAAGCTAAGAACTTCATTAACACTTATGGGAGTTTCTTTATCCAGTTCAGGAGATTCACTTACATTAGGATTAGAGGATTTGAAGGTCAGCCATACAGACTTCCAAAATATGCTCTAGATAGCCATGTCATAATTGAAGTAAGCTGTCAATTGGCACATGTGTATAAGAGTGTGAAAGATAGGAAGGGTCAAGAAAAGTCAATCTTCCCCATTGAGCTTGGGTTCTACACTTGTAAAACATCCTCATATGCCCTCAACCTTGAATTAGAATTGATAAAGTTAAATCTGAAAACTTTTGAAGCTAGGAAAGATTTTTACAGTAGGGGTTATGCAGCCAAACACTTTAATTTTCCTACTAAATTTCAACATCTTCCTCAAATGGAAGATTACTAGGAAAATTACATAGATGACTTTGAGGTAAGAAGAAGGGCGTGATCGAGATTCACTCTCAGCCAAGTTGTTACACTAAGAATAGACCTTGATATCACAGGGATAGAGGAAGAGGAAGGTGAAGAGATAATTGATGATCAATTTGAAACCAGAGTCAGGGGAACACCTTTGCCTAAAATCGACTGGGGTATTGATGAGAGAGACAACATACACATCAAAAATCTCAATGTGATCAAAAGAACTGAGAAGTGGATTGATGAAAAAAGGCCTCCTGTGCAAAAGAGACACAACACACAAAGATCTACCCTTTCCAACCCTATTAAAAATCATATTCCCCCATCTAATGTTGATGTTTCTATTGTAGGTTCATCCAAGATTAAAAATAAAAATACTCACAAGCTCAAGTTTGAAAAACAAAGTGTTTCCTGTATCGCCCCATCTATGCGAGTTACGAGAACCAGATCCAAAAAAGAGGACATTATGGTAGCCAAGGAAAAAGAAGTAATCAATCTAGATGAAATGGACAGTCCAATGTCTAAGAAAAATGTTAGAGTAATCAGTTAGTTCTTACTCTTTTTTGCTTAAGCTATCTCTTAGGTGCATATAATTAATACTTTATATTAATTATATTGCGCAACCTAGCCTTTATGTTTTTAGGGTTTGTTCACCT
>MU226247.1:664122-678123 GCA_018584345.1 Thuja plicata
TTTAGGGTTTGTTCACCTTTATAGGTTGAACTTTGTAATGCTTTTTCATTCACTTTGGAAATAATAATTTTTCTCTCACTCCGCTGAGATTTTCCAAACCCTAGCTTCTCTCTCACAGGTTTCATTTTAGCTCTAGGTATTTTGCATGCAGGTGTTCTTGGCATTCTATGGATTTGCATGTTTCACAAATCCTACAAAAAATACTCAGATCCCTCCATCTAAAGAGGCTGAGGTATTGAAAATTGGCCAGACTGATACTAGAAATTTTGTAGCTGTTGAAATGAACACTCCTCTACAGACACCACCTCTCATGCTCAAGTGGCTGGAAACATCAATCAACAAGAAAAGGAATGTGTTTCCCATCACTCTATTTGTGGAGGACATTGTTAGCAAATTCTTGGGGGCTACGGTCAAACCAAAAAGGATCATAACTGAGTCTATGATTGACATGGAAAAAAAAACAAGGCGTCAAGTTGTTGAGTGAGCAGTTCCTAAGGAAGATAAGGATGTCAGAGAAGCCACTACTGATGATTTCACAGTTGAAAAGATAGACCTTGGTGTTGCAACCAGGGCAGCGGATGCAAAGCACCTGGAAAAATATACCAGAAAGATGCTATACATGACTTTCAAAGATGAAAAGGATAAGGAGTTGAAGACTACAGTAAATAAATTGACAAATTTCATACAAGAAATACGGGATCCCAACCCCCTACCGCTAGCTCAAGCACCTCAATCTTTTGACCCTCGTTCTTCTCAAGTCAGAAAGACTCTGGATCAAATATAGAGGAACAAACTTGTTGTTAACATGTTCAGAAAGTGGATACAGGGTGTAATCAAGTGTGGAGGAGATTATATCACTCAGTTGATTCAAACGCATGGGACCGTTGCAGCGTCAATCTCAAAAACACTAACAAAGTTGGTAGAATGGGAGAAAGAAAAGAAAAAGTGGGCCAACGTGATGAGTCAAATGAATGAGATTGAAAAGTATTGAATAATGAATTTTCTTGCCAAAAAGCTAGTTTGAGTTTTAGATGAAGATGTCCTCTACGTATCCATTAAGAGTATTGAATGGAAAAATTTAGTTATCAAAGTCAGACATGAGGGAGATACCCATTTTCTCAATGCGTTGAAGGAGCTGATAGATATAATGCAGAAAGATTTGAAGTGTCTCAACATCACTTTGATGAGTGAAGATGGTCAGAACATCAAAGATGCAGGGGAGATGACTCAAGAATTTGAAAGAGGAGTTTCAGCCATAAAAGACAATAAATACCTAACCATATAGGATTTTACATTGATGACAAACATTGAAGCCATGTTGGTAGTTTGTGTTGATCATTTGGAATCATACAAATGGAAAATTATCCTGGTATGCAAAGAAAAGAAGGTGTTGAAATAGAGGATCATCCACATCACCCTGCCACATCATGCCACTATCCTCAAAGTTTCCAATACACACAAGGAGTGGAGGAATGCTCATGCCACCAATGATGCTAAGGACCAGTCTATGGGATCCAACTCATCTGCTACTCCATGATCATGCTTCATCGATCTCAGAGTGTTACTAGATTATTTTGCTCATTCTTTTTTTAGTAGTACTTTTAGTTTTAAAAATAATTTCTCATCCTGAAGCTCTGGGAGAGTTTTTTGGGTTTTAAGTTGCATGTTTTAAACTGATGGCTATGTATAGCTAGAGAAAACTTTGAATTGGCCGATAATAATTTTGGTAGAATAGAATAGAAGGACTTAGTGATATTTTTAGTTTAATTTTTGGTGAATTTTTGGGATATACTTTGAAGATTATTTTCTGAAATCAATGAAAAGAAAAACTTCCGCTGTATTAAATTTGTTGGTTTATATTGGTGAATGGATCTTTGTTGGGATATCTCCAGTTGATTGGAAATATTTCTTGAAGTAAATCTTCCTTAGAATTAGTCTATTGATTGTTGCAATTTCATGTTGTAGAATGTGTAGTAAATGGAAGTGTGTGGGCTTTGTAGGATCCAATACATTTCTTTCATTATAGTGATTGGAACGTTCTTGAATGCGAATTATTGTGAATGCCTTACTTTATTGTGAAAATTTGTTTTTGCAAATGTAATTTTGATCTTTTAAAATTTATTGAAAATCTATCCAGGAGTTGTACCATAATTCAAAGAGTCAGTATTATGTATGTTTGATCCAACTATTAGTATGAGATTAATATTTCCTTTATGGGCTACATAATGAAGAATTAATTATACAAGAAAGGGATAATTTCATTTACTAACAGATTTTTGGTGACTCTGCTGGGGAACCTGATACAAAGTAAACCAGTGATGAACTATAACTGACTGAATGTTTGAAGATGTTAAGTTGATAATCACCAAGCTGTAGAAATTTAATCCAAGACATTAAATCAGTTAATGTATTGTCTTGTCATTGATGTCAACTTGATATAATCTGATTGGTTATATACATAGTTTCTAGACTTCAAAGAACTACAAAGATAAAGGTTATGCTATCAGTAATGCATAAAAGTTTAGTATGCACTAAGTGAAAACAAACACCGATGGATAGAGCACCCCGATGGATAGAGAACCCCTAGAGGAAAGTCACAGTGATACCCAAGAAAGAAACCCAAGCAAGCATTATTGATGAGAAGAACCATAGTGTTACCTGACGGATAGGGATGCCCGAGGACAATTGAAGTCAAGATGGAAGCTAACAAGGAGTTAAACACCAAAAAGAACTAAAGTTGAGAAATGAAAAAAGAATTATTTGGCAAGAGCTAAAGAAGAAGTTAAATAGTTTTTACATTGTTTTCATAGACAAGTTAAAAGCCATAGATAAGAAAGAGTTTTAAAGCCATTTTATTCCAATTGTCAAAGAGAAATCTATGGGATAAAATTGAAGTAATGCTTTAAAGAAAGAAAGGTGAGAATTGTGGATCACGCCAAGAATAAGAAAGTCAAGGACTTAGAAATGATGAATTTATGTCTATATAGAGACAAGCTAATTCATTATGAATTAAAGGTGAATAGAGAAGTGAATTTTGGAGAGATACTGGTGAAGAAAGAATTCATACAGTCCTGATCAATCAAGCTAAAGAATAGAGCTAAAGTTTTCTGCGAACACTAAGAAACAGAGAAGCACAACATCACCGGGCAGAAAGAAGTGTAGAAAAGGTATTGAATAGAGACATTTATCAGAAAGGTATTACGAGCTTACTATAGATCTGAACATCTGCAAAGTATAGTTGTTTATATGAACAAATCATATACTACTTCAGTTTAACCAATGATTCAGAAAGTCTCTTAACCGAGCAGGATCTAACAATCCTTTATATAATGAGATACATCTCAAGAAGTATCCAAAGGTTAATTCATGAAGATAGCATAGTGAAATGCCAAATATCAAAGATTAACTGTTAGTGATAAATCCTCTAACAAGGTCGCACTTAACAGTGTGTTTGTAACCTTTAACAGAGTTGACTCTTCACCAATCTCACTTTAGAAGAGTTAAAATTTTGGGTTACCAGTCCCAAGTAGTTTTTCCCTTAACATGGTTTCCATGTTAAAAATTCATGGGTCAAATGTGTTTATGAGTCAATGCTTTCATGTTTTGCTTTACACATTACTAAAACATGATTAATTTGTAAATACCAAGTTATTTTCTATATTTCGTTAAATGATAGACTACTATTCGGTAAAGATAAAGAATAAGGTTTAACAGTGAGCTCTGAGCAGTAGTTATTTGAGAAGATAATCTAAAGGCATACATCTTGTAGGACTGAAGCTAACTAGAGTCTTATAATTGTGGTAATAAGTTTTTGGGTTAATTTATTGGAATATTTTTTAGGCCACTAATTCACCCACCTCTCAGTTATTATAAAAATTGGTATCAGAGCTTGTGTGCTTAGAAGAAAGGTTTCAAGACCTAAGCAAAGGATCACAAGATGAGAAAATAGGATGTGCCTAAGTTGAACAAGGATAACTTTGCATCATGGAAAAGTAGGATAAGAATCCACCTATCAGGTATTGGAAATGATGTTACTCAATACTGGGATACTGAATATGTGTTTCCTACAAGACCTCACACACTTTAGCATTTAAGAGAAAAGCACAAGCATAATTCTATGATGATAGAACTTGCTTCCTCACTCTCCGATGCTAAATTTGAAGATGTCAAAACATGCACCTCTGCAAAGAAAATGTGGGACAAATTGAAGCTAGTACATGGAGGATATGCTAATGTACTAAGAGCTAAGGCAGAAAGCCTAAGAGGTAAATTTGATGACCTAAGAATGGGATAAGGAGAAAATATCACTCAGTACAGCTACAAAGTCAAAGGGGTAGTCAATGCTATCCAAGGAGTTGGAGGTGTACTTGAAGAAGAAATAGTGGTAAGTAAAATCCTAAGAACCTTGTTGCCTATATATGATATTAGAGTATCTGCTATACAAGAGATGAGAGCAGTAGAAAATAGTAATGTCACTCTAGATAGTTTGGTTTGTAGACTTATTTCATTTGAGATGAATAAATTTGATAACAGTTGTATATGGTGAAAACCTACCAGTTGGGAGCATGTTCAAACATGCACATGTTAGAGATATAGATCAATAAACTACACTAACATGTCTAAAGCATACTACAAAAAATAAGAAACTCCATCATAACCTCTGATGAGATGAACAAGGGCACCCAATGCCTTGTTGATTTTCTCTTAGAGAAGTTTGTGGGTGTGCTCTCCCACCACAATATACTAATCCCACTTGAAATGCAATGAAAAAGATGAGCTAATAACTCAAGAACAAGTATAAGGAACTTGTCTCAAGCTTTCAACATTGATGAAGATGCAAGCATTAATCTAAGATGATGATTCAATGATTAAACTAGGATGGTATGCGAGATCTAAGCTAAGATTCATTCCATTATGACCTAAGATATGATATCTAGATTCAAAATGAAATAAGCATGAACTGAAAACTAAGATTGCTATGAAAATATTAAATTTCTCTAGAATTAAACTAGCATGATAACAATGCATAAAAGAGAGATGATTTTCTCTTGACAATGGCCTCTATTTATAGATTTTTTGGAGGAGAGAGAGGGCTTGAATGAGGTGGAGCTCATGTGCCATCCACATAGGTGCCACATGAGGGACACATAAGCCATGCAAGAGGCCCACTTTGCTCACACATGTGTGAGAAACTTTGGATGTGATGGGTCAAAGTGTACTTTTAGTACACATGTGAAGAATCTTGTAAGAGGTGTAAGAGTGTGTAAGAGTTTTAGTCCAATGAAACACTCTTAGAAAGTGTAAGAGGGTGTAATCATAGGTGTAAGAAACCTTATTGGCACCAAAAAAGGATTATTTGGAAAAGTGCATTTTTGGAAATTTGCTCACACATGTGTGCACAAATAATTAGGACTAATTGGTGTAGGAATCAAGAAATTAGCCTAATTAATGTTAGTTAATTAGTGAGTAGGTTTATTTTGCGAGAGTGATGTGAGGTAGGGTATGATCTAGGTTCAAATTAGTTTAAGCCAAATTAGATTTAGATTAATTGTGGTTTAGTAGAATTAAGTCATGTGGAGGAATAAATAAATTATAAATTTACTTAAAAGGGATAAATGAGGGAAATGTATATAAATAAGATTTAATACATTAAAAGGGGCAATAATACTTAAATTAAGATTTAAATATTATGAAGGTGAATCATATTTAATTAAATAAATTAATTAAGTAGATAGAAGAATATAACAAATATAATTAATTAAAATTAACTATAATGTTATGGGAATATTAATTAAATTAATATAAGGATGATTTTAGATGTCTACATTTTGCCCCTCTTTAATGCGGCGTTGAAAGTGGCATCGCGTCAAAGAAAAGAAAATAAGATGCCCCAGAGAGAAAATTAATTATGGTAGGAGATGAGATGATTCCCCCTTGAGAAAATAACAGAAAAAATAAATTTTGTGGAATTTTCTCGAAAAGAGGAAGAAGAGAGGAAGAAGAGAGAAAAGGGGAAAATTAGGTGATGTCACGAGATGTGTCCTTTTGGGGGGGGGGTAGACCTAGGCTAGATCAGGGACATGATGCCCCAATCGGGATGGGGGAATAAATAGAAACCTTGCCAAGAGAAAAAATACAAAGTGCAAGATGACATAGCTAAAATGCAATCCTAACTATGATGATAGTGGGATCTATACTGTGTTAATGTTGGAGAGCAAACCCTAGTTTGATATTGTAAAAGGAGTTATGCACCATGTGCTAGAAAACAAAGGTGACATGGTTCCTTTGCGTGGACTAGACTCTCAGACAAATAGGTTGTTAGGAACAAGAATGCGAGATATCATATATGATGAGATCTATGAAATGTTACTCATGAGGAGATGCAGTACATCCAGATTGTTTGAGGGATTTGAGATGCATGAATTTTGCCCCTAGTGAGGCATACATAGTCATAACAAAATATCAAAACATAAATGCACTAACAAACTATGACAAGCAGATCATACCACAATTGACACATATTTCACTATATACTCACCATAAAAAACCAAGATATAAAAGATCAAGGCTGTCGCGATAATGACATAGTAAAACACAAGATAAAATAAACAAAAAGGCATCATGACCAAGTGGTCATTCAGTCCAAAAGTTCTTGCCATGAACAATTTTTTGGAAAGTTGACTTCCCGAGAAAGCATGAATTATTTTGTGTTGTCAATCATGGCAACAAAGTCGTACTAAGTTTCTGTCAAAGATAACTTAGAAGATAAAATGACTAAGTACAGAAAATAAAATAGACAAAGAGATATAGAGATCAGCACATCAGCGGACATGTTAGAGATCACACCAGAGCATGTGTGCTTAGGTATATACTCTACAATGTATATACATGCTATATCCAAATGCGCAGAGTACAGAACATCAGTACAAAAAAGTTACAGGCAGATTAGTAGACTTGCAGTCTAGGAAACAAAGCATGGAAGCCGACTACAGTTTTGATCAGTGTGAATGATTTTGTAATGTAATGGCTAAGTGCCTTTAGTTATAAGATTTTATTAATGTAATTAATTTTTTAGTAAACACACTTGAGCCGACTTGTTCGGAAGCATTGTATATTTTGTTTTAGGGCCGACTAGTGATTTGTTTTGGGTCGTGCCTATTTGGATTTGAAGATATAAGTATGTAATGTAATGTTACAAGTGTCGATTACTATGTAAGAGGAAGTTACAGAGGGACAATACCATGAAGTCAGTATATGATGTAGCTCTTTAAAGGAGTAAGAGCATTCACACATACATGGAACTGATTAGACAACATTGTCATCACAGCAGTTCATTTTCTATATAGTGCATATCAACATTCAGAGGGTTGTAGCCTTCATCTTATTGGGCAGTGAGCCATATACCTTTAACAGGGTTTTGTAAAAGACTCCTAACAGGGTTAGACCTTTAACCAGGTCATTGTACTCAAATTGTAAAGACTGCTTCTAACAGGGCAAAGGAACTTTAACAGGTTCATTACACCTAGTACAATATTTGTGGGTACTAATCCCCACCTGAATTTTCCTCTGATCAAGGTTCTCCATAATCATATCATGTGTTATGTGTTCTTATGTTATGTTTCTTTGGATGCACATTTGATATATGTTTAATTGGCTAAAATATAATAAATAGATAAACACTGATTCACCCCCCCCCTTAGTGTTTCTAACAATTAGTATCAGAGCTCTGGTCCTCTGAAAGAAAGTTTAACCACTTGAGGAGATCATGGACTCAGCCAAAGCAAAACATTTGAAAAAGAATCTTGAAGTAACTCTTGAAGATCTTGATAGATCTGAGAAGGAAAATAAAGAATTAAGATTGAAAAATGATGGCTCTCAAATACTTATTAAAAGGCTAAGAAAAGATCTGAAAGATTGTTCTACAAGTGATCTAGGACAAATGGTCAAAAATCTTAATGAAGAAAATAAATCTCTAAAGGATAAACTTGAAGATATGGAGGAACAACTTACAGATAGCCAGAACACCTTTGAAGACAAGATCAAAGAAAGAAAACAATTGGAAGTTGAACTTCTGCAGGAAAACATAAAAGTTCTGGAACTGGAAAACATAAAGAAGAAGTTGGAATCTAAATTAACAGAAGAAAAAGACAAGATTGATAAACTCCACACAAGTTCTAATTCACTTCAATCTCAGATCAATGCACAAAGGAAAAAAGGCGATACTACTGGTCTTGGATTGAGTACAACAAAAACTAAAGTCAATTCATTACCGGAAAGAGAAAAACCTCATGAAGCACCTTAAGAAGCAAGGAAAGTTGAAAATGTTGATGAGATTAAAGAAGATCTACCAAAAAGGGAAATCAAGGAAGTTAACAGAGCTTGTTATGCATGCAACAAACATGGTCATCTGGCAAGAGATTGTAAAAAGGTAAGACCTTTCAATGGTTATTGTTACTCCTGTAATAAGTTTGGTCACAGAGCTATACATTGCAGAACAATTCATAAAAATCAACATCAGCAAAATCACAGAAGTATAAACCAAAACAATCAAAGAAATCAACTCTCAAGAAATTTGCGAAACATTACATGTCAGATATGCAACTACAATGGACATACAACAAAGCAATACAACATGATGAGCAAGAACATCAGACCTCCTATCATTTGTCACACATGTGGAAAGGCTGGACATATCTCAAAGTTTTGTAGATCCAAAAATCAGAAGCAAGAGGATCCTAAAAAGTCACTATTTGAAGAGAAAGAAGTCGAGTTTGTCAAAGAAAATGAAGATTCAAGCAAAATTTGGGTTGAAGTAAAGAAGGAAAAAGATGTTGACAAAGTAGTTGTTGCATCCACAGTGGACACACCCTCTACTTCTACTTGAATAGACCTTCTTGGTCTTAGGGGGAGCTATTCTAGCTCAGAACCCTTGTGTGGTTGGTGTACTCAATTTAGAGTATGCGCCTTTGGATTCATGGTTAAAAGCATAGATCACAACTATATGCATTCACACATTATATGAATTGCATTAGGATCAAAGTTTGAAAATCTCTATGTATGGTTGCAAGTATTAAATGTGGTAGATTGTATAAAAAGAAATTTGTGGTCGATCATATTCACATTTACATTCAAGAGCACAGAAATTGAAGAGCATTGGAGCACTAAGAAATCAAGGCAGGAAGGCACAACAGTTTGGTAGTTGAAGCAAATAGATAATTAGTTTGAAACAAAGCCCTAGCCATCGTGCCATTTCAGAATTTCATGGAAACTCTACATAAGCAATCACCAAGTAAGTATGGAGACCCCAGTCGTGTTTGATGTAGCAGAAAGGAAGAGGTTTATATTTAAGAAGCATCCATTCAAATCCATACTAGATGATGTGGAAGGGGCTTTCTCCAAAAGCCCGCTTGGCGTTGTTCACATGGAAGATATCCACGCATACATTTACTGTAGGAAGGAATCATTAGGATATGATAATATAGCTTCTCATATGGCATCAATGTTAAATTCAGACTTCACATTCAAGGATGAGTTCACACACCTACAAGATAACCCTATTCTTGAGTATTTGAATGTGCATGATTTTGAAGAACCAGAATGGGTAAAGATTCTATTAAGAAGAATTCATGATGATCTCTTTTGGATTGGTGATGTCCCTGTCCATATCACTGCAGAACTAGTCCATCAATTAAAGGGACTTCCAATGACTGGACCAGTGTTTCCCACTGGTAAGGGTGTCAAGAAACAAATTGAGAAAGTTTGTTTGTCCAGGAGTGATAAGCGCAAAATGACAATTGACCCTATCAAGGAAGATGACATTAAACTCATGACAATGATACTTGGATACAAGTTTCAACATGCAAGCAGGTTGAATAGTGTCTCTATAGCAATAGTCCTTGCAGCTATTAGAATAGTGAAGGATAACACCCAATACAACCTATGTGAGATCTTGCGTGGTCAATTGATTGAAAATATCAGAATTATCAAGCATGACAGGAGAAAAACATTCAGGTTTAGATCTCTGATCATCTATTTGTATTACCATATAGTTGGAAAGGTTGCAGACCTTTATCTAGACAAAGGAAAACCTACAATGACTTAGATATCTCTTAAGGCCACATTAGACAACAATGCAAGGGATACAATGGATATGGATATAAAGATAATCAGGGTCAAAATGCAGAGCAGGTTCAGACTATCTGAGAAGATAGTTGACAAATATAGGGATATAATGTGCTTCATGGTAGAGACAAATTGCACATGCATGGAGGCTATTGAGCCTAGAACTAAGTGGATTCATCCACTAGGGTATGAAGTAGAATACCATGTGTTAGAAGGATATGCGCAAGTCTTATTGTAAGCACCTAAAGACCCTAATTAACCTAGATGGGGCACTTACAGAGAAAAGACCAACGAAGTGGATATTGAACTACAACTTGCTATTAACAAAAGGAAAGCATCCAGAACTACATTCAACATTCTGAAAAAGCATCGAATCACACGAGATGATTTGGATAAGGAAAAAGAAGCTAAAATTGCTAAAGTTAAAATTGAGAAAACTGTTGAAACTCAGAAGAAGAAGTAGAAGAAAAATGAGGAGAGTACCTCTGCACGTACTACCACAATTGATCTAGATACATCTCCACCTTCTATACCTAGCAAGAAACCTAGAGGAAGGAAGCAAGCGCCTACAAATCACACATCCTCAAGAGCTACTCGGAGCAAAGCTAAGAATGTTCAAGCTCCACCTGAGGTAGGATTTAGACCTAGTCTAAATGTTTTAAGAAACATGATTGTTAATGAAGGGAGATTAGACACATTATCAAAATTCTATGACAAGTATCAAGAAATTGACAAAACAGAGATACACTCTATGGTCATATCTCATACGATCAAGTTTAAGAAATCAGTTCTTGAAATTAAGACAGTAATACCAGATCAGTTATGGAACTTGTTGGAGATAGTGAAAAGACATGCAATTGAGGAGGACATGAAGATTAGAGAAGAAACTTTGGATACTCTTCTTCTTGTTTGTTCACATGATGAGAAGGCTATTCTGTTAGATCGGGTGAAGCCTCATCTCCAAACTAAGACAAGGACTCTACAAATTATGAACAAGGAGAATGAATAGATTGGTAAGGAGACTGAAAAGGAATTTGCATAAGTCTTTATGGATAGGCACATGTATCCACCAATGACACCTACAACAAAAGTTACCCTAGCTCCTCCTAAATAGGCTACAACTCCAGTAATTCAGATTGCACCCATGACAGGTCCATAGGTCTCTGCACCCACAGTGACAATAACCTCTGAGACAACTAAAGATACAGATGATACTATACTAATTGATGATGTAAAAATATCTATGACAGCTTCTGATAATGATATGGATAAAGTTGATAAGGCATTTGTGAGCACTGAAGAAATGTGCACCGATGATACCTCTGCACAAAAAAATGAAGTTCCTCTCATTGATCCAATAGACTTGGATAAGGTGAAAGATAATCAAGATAATGAGTCACCAGTAAAGGAAATTCATGTCAAAATTGAATGTGTAGATACAAGTCAAAATACTATTTTCTCACCATCCACTCAACCATCCACCTCATTGTTGTCAAGGTTAACTCCTGACTCAGCAAGTTTGGATGCATGGGGAGAAGAAGACCTTATCAAGATCAACGTCCTTTCCATGGAAAAGGAAAAAGAGAAACATGTGATGAGGAACCCTCTCTTTGTGGAGTCAATAAAATTTTTGAATGAGTTAGTTCCTGCTGATAAGAAAGTTGCTAAAGTTCAAACAGTTGAACATGTGGATAGCATAATGACAAACTTCAAAACACATTTCACTAGCGTAGTAGAATCAGCTACTAAGATTGTAGAAGATGAATACAAGAAGGAGAGACTAAATGACTTGGTAAAGAACTATACCTTAGATCTAAACTCCATAAAGATTGGGCAGTCTATATTGAAGGAATTGATAGATAAAGGAAAGAAAGTCATAGCAATTTGTATGGATAGAGTAAAGCTCACCTCTAAGCACATTAAAAAGATAACAAAAGCAGAAGAAATGGTGGATAACATAAGGAAATCAGTTGAAACCTTGACACAAGATATGAACATATGCAATAATGTCTATCAAGGGCAGTTGGACAAAATTGAGAAGGCAAAGATGGAAATCAGCAAGATAAGAATAAGGCAAACTCAGTTGAGAAATGCACTTGCGCCATCTCTAGCAGTTCTTAATGAGAACATAAAACATATTGATGCCACTATTGTGACATATGATCAAGGTCCTTGCATGGATTTGATGAAAATGGAGAAACTGACATATGCATTATGCGCGCATCTTCAGACAGTTGATGCAATGAAAGTCTTTTGGCGGAAAGAGATTCAATCTCTTCAAGTTGTGTACTCGGAAGTTTACATGGAGTAATTATGATGAAGACTTATAGTTTTTGCACACCTTTGTCATCAATGTCAAAGGGGGTGTAGTATAGAATGTGTATATGTGGATAAGTATATATGTATATATCATTAAGTATTATGATATACAGTCATTTTTGTATGAAATTATTTTGAATAACTTAGCCACATTCCTTTGTTGCCATAAATGACAAAGGGGGAGATTGTTGGCAAGTTGAATTCCTGAGGAAACATGACTTATTTTGTGTTGTCAATCATGGCAAAAAAGTCATAGTAAGTTTCTATCAAAGATAACTTAGAAGATAAAATGACTAAGTACCAAAAATAGGACAGACAAAGAGATACAAAGATCAACACATCAACACATGTGTTAGAGATCACACCAAAGCATGCGTGCTTAGGTATATACTCTATGATGTATATAAACTCTATATCCAAATGCGTAGAGTATGGAATATCAGTACGGGAAAGTTACAGGCAGATTAGTAGACCTGCAGTCTAGGAAACAGAGCATGGAAGCCGACTACAATTTTGATCAGCATGAATGATTTTGTAATGTAATGGCTAAGTACCTTTAGTTATAATATTGTATTAATGTAATTAATGTTGTAGTAAACACGCTTGAGGTGACTTGTTCAGAAACATTGTATATTTTGTTTTAGGGCCGACTAGTGATTTGTTTTGGGTCACGCCTATTTGGATTTGAAGATATAAGTATGTAATGTAATGTAATGTTACAAGTGTCGATTATTATGTAAGAGGAAGTTATAGAGGGACAGTACCATGAAGTCAGTATATGATATAGCTCTTTAAAGGAGTAAGAGCATTCACGCATACATGGAATTGATCAGACAACAGTGTCATCACATCCGTTCATTTTTGATATAGTGTATATCAACATTTAGAGGGTTGTAGCCTTCATCTTATTGGGCAGTGAGCCTAGGCAGTGAGCCATATACCTTTAACAAGGTTTTCTAAAAGACTCCTAATAGGGTCAGACCTTTCACCAGGTCATTGTACTCAAATTGTAAAGACTTCTTCTAACAGGGCCTAGGAACTTTAATAGGTTCATTATACCTAGTACAATATTTGTGGGTACTAATCCCCACCGGAGTTTTCGTCTGATCAAGGTTCTTCGTAATCATATCATGTTTTATTTGTTCTTGTTTTATGTTTCTTTGGATGTACATTTGATATATGTTTAATTGGCTGAAATATAGCAAATAGATAAACACTAATTCACCCCCCCCCCACTCAGTGTTTCTAACACAATTTTTATGTGAGGATTGATAGAACAACCGACACCGAAAGGATGCATCCTGATGGGCAAAGATAGATTGATGAAAATGGGAATTCACTAGCAATTTCTTGTGGATAGAACAATCATTAGGAAAGTCAATCTATCTATTGATTTGTTGGAAATGTTTGTGGTCACTTTATCTAGAATAAAGCTCAGTGTTGATGGGGTAAGCTCAGTCGTGCGGGAATGCAATTTTATAAGAAGAGGAATTAGATGGAATGGGATTGGAAGATAAGAGGAATTAGATAGAAGAGGAAGGTATTAGATTAGAAGAGGAA
>MU226247.1:680498-691915 GCA_018584345.1 Thuja plicata
GAAGGAATACAAGGATGTGTGCCTTTGTTGATCTTTATTATGGATTTGAGGTTATGGAGTGGTGGACTTGGATATGGTGGATGAAGGTATGTAAGGACCCAAAATGGATGGAAAGGATGAAGGATTTTCTTTTGGGACATAGGGACCTAAAATGGAAGTGGATGAGGAAGGGATTGAGTTTTGAACATAAGGGCCCAAAATGGATGTGGATGAGGAAGGGATGAATTTTTGGACGTAAGGGCCTAAAATGGATTTGGAGGATGGGGGATTGGAGAATTTGAGTTTAGATGGAAGAATTTCATATGTAGAAGGGGTGGAAGATTTACCAACATCTTGAGACATTATTTTTCCAATGAGATACTTTTTATTTTGAACACAAGATGTGAGTCCATGTGAATGGGGTTTATGGATGGATTGCACAGGTTTGATGGGATTTTGTGGAGGATTAGGATCATGTGGAGGAATAATAGGATTTTGAGAGGGATAAGCATTATGAAATGGATTTGAATGGGCACTTTGATCTTGACTTTGGGGAGGACTATGTATTGGAGTGAGTGGATCTTGAGATGGAAGGGAATCATGCAATGGAATGGAGGGGATGGAATCATGAGATGGAGAAATTTGATCTTGACACAGAGGGGGTTTAGTGTATGGGATACATGGAATAACTTCATGAGGTGGCAGGTAAGTGAAGGTTAACTCTTGACATGGGGGGGGAATAATTGGATGGGGTGGAGGGGATGTCTTGATCTTGATTAGGAATAGGATCATGAGATGGGTTAAGGAGGATAAGTGGATCTTGATATGGAAGGAGAGGATCTTCATATGGAAAGGTGTCATAAGATGGAGGAATGTTTATAGCTAGAGGAGGAGAGGAATCCATGTTATCATGCTTTGGAACAAGTTCTTGACATGTGTGGACTTGTGGGGGTAATGTGATGGAGGAGGTGGAAGCTTCAACTTGAATGGATGAAGGGATGGGAGACTCATAAGGATTAGGGGATTGAGGTATGTATTGATTTGGAGGGGATGGTGGTAGGTTTATGATCTGAGGGGATCTCACAAATTGATTTGGGGATTTATATTTTTCTTCTAGCCTTTGGACCCATTCAATGGAAAAGGTAGTGTGGGATGGGGACGATGTAGGACTTGGATGATTGGGATTATGTGGAGGATAAGGATGAAGCTCAAAATGTGGGGGATTATGTGTAGGATTGGAATTAAATGGTAGATGAGAATTATGAATTTGGACAAATGGGGAAGGACATATGTCTTCAAAGGCAAACTTTTTCTTTTGACCCCCATTTTGTAGGCTAAGGACAATGTTTTGGAGTTCTTGAATCTTGTGGGCAAGGTGGCTATGGGGGGAATTTCCCTTATCAAAGGTAGAGGAAGGATAAGAAATGGTAGATGAATTTGGATTGGATATGATGTGTTGAGGATTGATTTTGCAGGTAGGTTGGATTGGAGGTATGGTTTCAGGATTAGGATTTAGCATTTTATACTCCTCAACCATTTTGTGAAACCAATCATATCCATGATGTTTGAATGAGGGGTTTTGGAATTTGATTAGAAGATGATGTTGAAGAAGTTTTAGATTAAGAGTGGATGAAGTGACAGATTTGAGGATGGATGAAATATGAACTTAGGACTTAGGAGCAATACTTGGACTTTGTTTTGATTTGAGAGGGCAAGGCCTCAAGGATTTTTATTTTGATTGATTTGATTATGAGGACATGGCCTCAAAGTGGGATTTTATTTGATTTGGATTTCAAGGTTTGAGAAAAACCTAGGTGAAACAAGACCCTATGATGGTGGAAACAAAGGATTGATTTGGATGATGATATATTCTTCTACTTGAAGATAGACTAATGATCCCAAGCAAAATAGGATATAACTAAGAGAATTAATTACTTGCGATGGACTGATGTTCGCAAAGCAATATGATTCAAATAGATGTTTGCTAATAACGAGGGTCTATGAAACACTTTGATAAATCTTTCAACCTAAGATTTGAGATATAAAATCTTGATGAAGGTCTAAAAGATGAATTTTGATTTGATGTGGTTTAATCTTGACTATGGTTGGATGTGGGTCAATCAAGATAACCGAGATTAAAGTCCAAGGATTATGATGGTGCTCATAAGCCAAAAGTAGAAGATTTTATGAAAATTGGAATTAGAAGGTGATGTGAATGAATATTTTCAAGTAAGAATTTATGAACTTTGAAAGATGGATGGGAGATGTTTGAAGACAAGGGAATAATTAAGGTGTGATTGGTTTTGGATGAAGAGGAAGATGAATTGGATTAGGATTTGATAGAATGATATGAGGTTGACAAGTGGATTGGATTAGAAGAATGATGATTGGATTAGGTTGGAGGAAGATGAATGATTAGATTCGATTAAGAAAGAGGATGTTGATGTGGATTAGAGGGATGATTAGGATGAGAATTAGGAAGATTGTGGATGTTTAGGATGGAATGATTAGAATGATCAAGAAAAATAAAAATGACTTGGAAGAGGTGATTAGGATAAGAATTAGGATGATGATGAAGTGGGTTGATGTGGAGATGACAATGTAGGATTCTGACTGATTTTGAACTTTCTAGGCCAATTTGTTCATTGGAAAGAACTGATTTTCAACATACATCAAATGCATTAACTATGCTAAGTATACCTTGAAACAGAATTTGGGCATGGCTGACAGTTATTGAAGACACATATCTAAAAATAGTCTTGGAAGGGAGAAAGCAACCTTTCAAGAGACAAGCAATTGTGACTTTGGGGAATTTTGATAACATTTTGATATTTTGTTTGTGTATGTTCAAGTGACTCTTTCAAGACACTTATATTTTTATGTCGTTTAACACAACAAAGGCAGTGCAAATAGTAGCTACTTTAAGGAATTGGCTTTGCATAAAATATTATAGGCCCATTGCTTGGTAGTCCTTCAACTTACACAACAGTGTCACCCCTAGAAGGGCGCCCATATTTTTTCCTTTTGCCAGGTATTGTTGTCATGCTATGAAGATCTCTTTTGCAATACAATACCTTGGGACACGTATGATATGAATCTTGGGGGGAGAATCTTTCCTCCCCTTGCACTATAATAAGTCACCGTTTGGAGGTGAATCAGGTAGGCTACTAAGTTACAGTTGCTAGTAAGATTTTGTGGCATCCCCACAATCAGTTTGTACAGCGTGAGACACTTAAGTATCTAGTTCAACCATGCCAATATGTTGAGGATATTCACTCAGTATGGACTACCATTGAACACGACCTGCCCGAGCTTGAAGGGATAAAGTAGACCTTTGGGTTGCACTTTATATCCATACCGACCAAAGGGATTACCGGTTTGAGGTCATCCTCTAAAGGGGAAGCGCACCCTCTAGACAAGTCTCTCTAGAAGCTTGATTAAGCTAAGCTTTCTCTTCCCCCAAGTTTCATGAAAGTGAGGGGAGAGGATACAACTATAGTTTAATCATAGCATCATGTATATTAAGGGATTTATTCTAATGACAAAATAGCTCGAAATAAGTGTTGAAAAACACTTCTTCAAACACACCAAAACGAGTTCATTTTCCAAATTGAATCTAATTAGAGAAACTAAGTGTTTTCTACCTAAGAAAAAGACACAATAGTATGATTAAGCATGCAAGTTCAATTTATTATCCACATATCAATAAGGAAAGCATTTAAAAAGGTGTGTTTTTTTGGCTTAAGTCATTCAAGATTTGTGAGGTTCATTCCCTTATGCATTCAAGATTGGATGTGGTTGATTTCTTCTTTTAAGAAACATTCATTCAAAGACTAATGTTTAAAACATACAAGTTCATTCCCAAAATCTATTAAAATCCAAGGAAACTTGCATGAAAAATATTAGTAATCTTTAAAGTCTTCAACCCTGAAATGCTGCAGAAAGACAAATAGATTAGTAACACTTGATTCGTGATAATATGTTGATTACTGATTCCTAAAATTTGACTAAGTTTGAAATTTCTTAAAAACCCTCAAAAACTAGATTTTGCATCTTAACTCCTATGAAGCTGAAACCACTCTCAAACATCCTGGAAGTATATCTTTAAAATATATCTTAAGTATAAGGAAGGTAAATATGTCACCTATACTTAAATGATATGATATATTTTAAATATAGACCTGGTGCGAAAATTGGTCTAAAATATACATAAAAATTCTCCAAAAACCATTCAATAAATATCCATCTCTTAGAACTAGTTTAAAATGCAAGAAATGTAGAGACGACAATGATAGTGCACAGATTGCAATCTGCGCAGATGGTGATCTACATAGATAGTGATCTGCACAGATGGTGGAGTTCTGTACAGACAATAGTTTTTAAGCGCAGATGACCGTTCTACGCAAACGATGGTTTTTAAGTGTAGATTGCCAAGTATCACAGACGACGATCTACGCATATGTTCTAGAAATGTGGATGACGAAATCAGAGCACAGACAGGTCTGCGTAAAAAGTTTCCAGAATCACAAAAAATACAAATAAAATGTTTAAAAATAGGGACGTGGGTCCCACCGGGTGTGCCAAAATGTATATTTTGGAAACCTACCTATTGGGAGCATGCTTAGGCATGAAAATGTTAGATATACATCAATAAACTACACTAACATGTCTAAAGCATACTACAAAAACAAGAAACTACATCATAACCTCTGATGAGTTGAACAAGGGTGCCCAATGCCTTATTGATTTGCTCTTAGAGAAGTTTGTGGGTGTGCTCTCCCAACACAATATACCAATCCCACTTGAAATGCAATGAAAAAGATGAGCTAATAACTCAAGAACAAGTATAAGGAACTTGTCTCAAGCTTTCACCATTGATGAAGATGCAAGCATTAATCTAAGATGATGATTTAATGATTAAACTAGGATGGTATGTGAGATCTAAGCTAAGATTTATTCCATTATGACCTAAGATATGATATCTAGATTCAAAATGAAATAAGCATGAACTAAAAAATAAGATTGCTATGAAAGTATTAAATTGCTCTAGAACTAAACTAGCATGATAACAATGCATAAAAGGGAGATGATTTTCTCTTGACAATGACCTCTATTTATAGATTTTTTGGAGGAGAAAAAGGGCTTGGATGAGGTGGAGCTTATGTGGAATCCACATAGGTTCCACATGAGGGACACATAAGCCATGCAAGAGGCCCACTTTTTTCACACATGTGTGAGCAACTTTGGATGTGATGGGTCAAAGTGTACTTAAAGTACACATGTGAAGAATCTTGTAAGAGGTGTAAGAGTGTGTAAGAGTTTTAGTCCAATGAAACACTTTTAGAAAGTGTAAGAGGGTGTCATCATAGGTGTAATAAACTTTTTTGGCACCAAATAAGGATTATTAGGAAAAGTGCATTTCTAGAAATTTGCTCACACATGTTTGAGCAAATAATTAGGACTAATTGGTGTAGGAATCAAGAAATTAGCCTAATTAACCTTAGTTAATTAGTGAGTAGGTTTATTTTGTGAGAGTGATGTGAGGTAGGTTAGGATCTAGGTTCAAATTTTTTTAATCCAAATTAGATTTAGATTAATTATGGTTTAGTAGAATTAAGTCATGTGAAGGAATAAATAAATTATAAATTTATTTATAAGGGATAAATGAGGGAAATGTATATAAATAAGATTTAATACAATAAAAGGGGCAATAATACTTAAATTAAGATTTAAATATTATGAAGGTGAATCATATTTAATTAAATAAATTAATTAAGTAGATAGAAGAATATAACAAATATAATTAATTAAAATTAACTATAATGTTATGGGAATATTATTTAAATTAATATAAGGATGATTTTAGATGTCTACAATAGTGTCTTACCATCCATTGAGTCTGCATTCAAATCTTCTTTGAAAATAAGTAAGTCAAGTCATAAACACACTATAAGGAATGATAGTGAAAGTGATAGTGATGACCAAGATCTTGATGAGATTGAAGCCCTAATGGCTAGAAGATTTTAAAGAGGAAAAGGTAGATACAAAGGTAAATTACCACTTGTATGTTTTAATTATAAAGAGATTAGACACTTTGCTGCTAGATGTCCTAACAAAAGAAAAAATGACAGAAGTACTGACATATCATATAAAAAGAAGTTTGATAGAAGTGGTAACAGAGATTACCAAAGAAACTGACAATCTGATAGAAGAGATACCCAAGACTAGAAGGACAAAGGGAAGAAAGCTTGTTACCTGGATGATAACATAGCTGGAGATAGTGACACCGAATTTCATGAAGATATTGAGATGGTATTTGTGGCCATAAAGGATGATTCGGATGAAGAAGAAAGGTATGTAGAGATTGCACTCATATCTAAGGTTAGTAAGAATGATGTCTGGATTATAGATAGTGGCTACACCCACCACATGACTGATGATAAATTTTTTTTGAAACTTTTGAGTATTACAATAGTGGATTAGTAAGAATGGGTAATGACTCAGCTTGTCCAGTTGAAGGTAAAGGAACCATAATGTTGAATAACCTGATCAAATGTGAAAATGCATACTAGGTAAAATGAATTAACTATAATCTAATGAATGTTTCACAACTGAATAACACAGGTCACTGAGTTGCATTTGAGAACAAAAAGGCAAAGATCTTTAATGAATCAGAAAGGTTGATCAGAACTAGTGAATAGACAAAAGGTAACCTATTCTATCTTGATGATATAAGTTCACTACTTTTTTAATGGCTAGAAATGAAGACATATGGCTATGGCATAAAAGGTTATGTCATGTGAATTTTGAAAACATGATTAAGATAAGCAATTAAAGGAATGTAAGATTCTTACCAAGCATATCATGTGTAAGAATTGTCAAAAAGGTAAAATGGAAAAGTCTAATTTTAAAAGAAAAACCCATACATCTAATGATATTCTAGAATTAGTCCATACTGATCTATGTGGACCCATGGGAACAAAGAGTTACTATGGTGATAGATATTTGATTCTCTTTGTTTATGATTATTCTAGAATGATGACAGATACATTCTTAAAAGAAAAATCTGAAGCATTCAAGTTGTTTAAATGGTATAAAGAAATTGTAGAAAAAAAAAGTGGTAAGGAATTGAAATGCTTAAGATAAAATAGAGGAGGAGAATTTATTTGTAATTAATTCACTAACTTTTGCAATGAGCATGGAATTAAAAGGCATGTTTTTGCACCAAGAACACCACAACATAATGGGATCATTGAAAGAAGAAACAAATCCATTGTTGACTGTGCAAGAACACCGATGATAGAAAAAGGCATCACTCAAACATTCTGGAGGGAAGCTGTTAGTACTACTATCTACACATTGAACGAAGTACAATTCAAGAAAGATACCAAAAAGACACCCTATGAGCTATGGTATGGATACACACCCAATATAAGTTACTTCAAAATCTTTAGAATTCAATGTTAAATTTTGAAAGATGATAGAAATGGAAAGCTTGACTCCAAAAGTGAAGAAGGAATCTTTCTAGGGTAGTCCACTAAGAGCAAGGCTTATAAATGTCTTAACAAGTCCTCTAACAAAATCATTGAAAGTGCAAATGTCAAAATAGATGAATATGCAGAGAAAAATGATGAGGAAAGCATAAAAGAACTAAAATACTACAAAAGGTTTGTTTACAATGAAGAACCTGACACTCTACCTGAGTAACAGTGTATCACTCCCGAGTAATAGAACATTGCACCCGAGCATCAGGCTACAAATACCAAAAATTAGGAAATTGCTCTAAATGATGTTCCGAGTGATGCAGATCAGAATGAAGGTCAAGATGATGATCAAAATGATAAACAAAGAGTTGAACTGATAATTTCCAAGTATGTCAGAAGACATCATCCATAGAGCCAGATCATAGGAGATAAGAAGGCTGGAATGAGAACTAGAAGTAAGTCACTGAACACTAGATGTTTAATTTGTGATTTTGAGCCTAAATCTGTTAATACTGCACTTGAAAATGAAGAATGGGTCAGTGCTATGAATGAAGAAATAGAACAGATTGAGAAGAACAGAACATGGACATTATTATCTAGACCAGATGACAAGAATGTCATCAGTACCAAATGGATATTCAGAAACAAGCTGAATGAGAATGGAGAAGTCACAAGGAACAAAGAAAGATTAGTATGCAAGGGGTATGCACAAGAAGAAGGTATTGACTATGGAGAAACCTTTGCACCTGTTGCTAGGCTAGAAAGAGTAAGAATTATTCTTTCTTATGCTGCATTCAAAGGATTCAATGTATACCAAATGGATGTCAAATCTGCATTCCTAAATGGAATACTTGAAGAAGAGGTATACATTGAACAACCAGAAGGGTTTGTTGATCCTAACAAGAGAAACATGGTTTTTAGACTACACAAAACCTTGTATGGATTGAAACAAGCACCTAGAGCCTGGTATGAAAGAATTCACTCCTATCTCATAAGAATTGGATTTGTAAGAACAAGTGAAAATAACAATATGTACTTAAAAGAAGATTATGATGAAAATATTCTGATTGCTAAAATATTTGTTGATGATATCATATTTGGAGGTAATGATATGTTATGTAAATATTTTGCTAATGAAATGAGAAAAGAGTTTGAGATGTCAATGTTTGGGGAGATCAAATTATTTCTTGGTCTACATGTTCTTCAACAAGATGCAGACATATATATCACACAATCCAAATACATCAAGGAAGTGTTGAAGATATTAAAGATGGATGATTCCAAACTAGTTGGAACACCAATGGAAATCAAATGCAAGATGACAAAAGAAGATAATTCAAATGAGGTAAATCAAACCTTGTATAGATCAATGATTGGAAAAAAAATGTATGTTGTTCATACTAGACCAGATATAGCACATGCAGTTGGAATAGTTGCAAGATTCTCTGCTAATCCCAAAGAATCACACATGACTTCTATCAAAAGAATTATGAGATATCTAAAGAACATTGAGGACTATGGATTATGGTATAAAAGAGAAGGCAAATTTGAGCTTCAAGTCTATACATGCTGATTGGGATGGAAAATTAGATGACTGAAAGAGCACAACTGGAGAAGCATTCTTCATGGGTGACAGAATTGTCACATGGATAAGCAAGAAGCAAGAATGCATCTCACAATCTACTGTAGAAGTAGAATATGTGGTTGCTACTGTAAAACACTCTAACATTGCATGGGTGAAATAGTTACTAGAAGGTATGAATATGAAAATTCTTGAACCAGTGATTATCTATTGTGATAATACTAGTGCAATAAAAATTTCTAAGAATCCAGTCATTCATGCTAAGACTAAGTATATTGCTATAAAGTATCATTAATTAAGAGAACAAGTGCAAGAGAAAGAGGTGATACTAAAATATGTTCAATCCAAGGAACAATTAGCTGACATATTGACAAAGTCATTTCCTAAAGATACATTTGAGTACCTAAGAAAGTGACTAGGGGTCTGACCCTTGTCTATTGGTCAGTAAGCTAACTAGGAGGCTGCATCAGCCTACACAAAATTAGAAGATCATTCATGTTGATGCAAGAAAAGAGATAGACTGAAAAAGATACATCATTACACAGAAAGGTATATATCTGCATTGAACACGAGGCTCATTGTAATGCTGATGGATAGAGAAATTCAAGGAGTATATTATAAAAAGGAGGAAGGATATACTTTGGCATTATTGTCAAAGGGAGAGAATATTTAGATGGGAGAGATGACCTAAGATGAATTGAGAGAGATGTAACATGTAAGGGAGAGAATATCCAAAGGGAGATATTACATATGAAATATCCATCATGATTATCCAAAGGACGAGAAAGTATCATAAGGGAGAGATTACTTAATTGTTGTCAAAGGAAAAAGAGATGATCAAGAAGAGGAACAATCAAAGGAAGAGACAACATTAAAAGAAGAGATTCTGCTACACAAGGAGAGATAGAACAAAAAGATGCTACATCTATCTAGTGAAGGGATTAAATATTGAAGAAAGCACTCTGCAAGAAACAAATCTAAGCTATATGAGCTTACAAAGAGCCAGCCAATTGTATTGGTTATAGAACAATAAAATTGGTAGATTGATGAACTACAATTGATATATTTCATATTGTATTAGTAATAATGTAGTGTGTTTTCATCAATGCCAAAGGGAGAGATTGATGAACTATAATTGATTAAATGTTTTAAGATGTTATGTTGATGATCACCAAGTTGTATAAATTTAATGCAGGACATTAAATGAGTTATTATAATGTATTGTCATTGATGTGATCTTGATATAATCTAATTGGTTATATACATAGTGTCAAGAATTCAAAGAACTAGAGAGATAAAGGTTATGCTATTAGTAATGCATAAAAGTATAGTATGCACTAAGTGACAACAAACACAGATGGATAGTGCACCCCGACAGATAGAGAACCTGAGAGGAAAGTCACAGTAATACCGAGAAAGAAATCCGAGAAAGAATTACCGAAGAGATGAACCACAATGTTACCTAACAGACAGACAACCCCAACAGACAGGGATGCCCAAGGACAACTAAAGTCAAGATCAAAGCTAACAAGGAGCTAAACACCAAAAAGAACTAAAGTTCAGAAATGACAAAAGACTTAGCTAGCAAGAGATAAAGGAGTTAACTAGTTGTTTACATTGTTTTCATCAAAATTTAAAAGCCAGAGATAATTGAGAGTTTTAAAGCTATTTTATTTCAATTGTCAAAGAGAAATCTACGAGATAAAACTAATGTAATGCTTTAAAGAAAGAAAGGCGAGAATTGTGGATCATGCTAAGAACAAGAAAGTTAAGGACTTAGAAATGGTGAATTTATGTCTATAAAGAGACAAGCTAATTCATTATGAATTAGGGGTGAATAGAGAAGAGGATGATGGAGAGATACTGGTGAAGTGAGATTTCGTACAGTCCTAATCAATCAAGCTAAAGAATAGAGCTAAATATTTTTGCAGACACCGAGCAACAGAGAAGCACAACATCACTGAGCAAAAAGAAGTGGAGCAAAGGTATTGAATAGAGACATTGATCAGAAAGGTATTATGAGATTACAATAGATCTGGACATCTGAAAAGTATAGTTGTTTATATGAATAGATCATATACTATTTCAGTTTAACCATTGATTCAGAAAGTCTCTTAATCGAGCATGATCTAACAATATTTTATATATTGAGATACATCCCAAGGAGTATCAAAAGGTTAATTCATGAAGATAGCATAGTGAAATGTTAGATATCAAGTGATTAACTGTTAGTGATGAATCCTTTAACAAGGTTGCACTTAACAATGTGTTTCTAACCTTTAACAAGGTTGGCTCTGTTAGTAATAACTGAGAGGGGGGGGGGGGGTTAATCAATGGCCTCAAAAATATTCCAATTAATCAACCCAAAAACA
>MU226247.1:710672-723883 GCA_018584345.1 Thuja plicata
CCCCACACCCAAAACCAGATCAAATGATGTAATATGAAGTTTTTTTTTAACCCAAACACTGCCCCACAAGACCAACTTCTAATCTACTCCAGCACTCCAGGAATCCTCCAAGGTACACAGACCTAATAGGGCCCTAATAGGCTTGGTTTACAAAGGAAGACCAATGAAATGGGTGCATAGATGGAAGGAAGGTCTTTGGATCTATTCAATGTGGTCTGAGAACACCTAATACACCTTTGGATTGTTTACTTTGTGCATGTTTAACACTGGATACTCAAATTCCTACAATTCAGGACCAAATACATCGTGATATTTGGCCTAGGGCTTGCAAGCATAATTCACTCCCTTCACTTCCTGTCCTACTGCTTTCAGAATCCTAAAATACATTCTCAGACCTTTCATATTTATTGGGTTTTGTGCAAAATGGATGGTATAGTCGTGAGCTATAACCCCATTTGCCCAAAACCCTGCTGGAACTAGGGTTTCCTGGATAGTAGGAGTAAAAATGCGATAACTTTTTCTAAAGACCTTCAAAACACTTCAAACAAAATGAATTCAAAAGCTAGTTTAACATAGCATCTTCTCCAATCATTAAACTGTCACTGGCAATCCATACAGCCTGTGCAGAATCAGAAAAATAGTGATTTTTAAGGAAAAAATAGGGATTTTATTGATTTGAATAAAAATGTTTACATCAATCAACCTCTGCCTTTTGGGAAGGTTGTATGGAATTTATATACTTATGTTTCACTGATCAACTATCTGATATTCAGTTGTAATTGGTTGAAACTTACATATGACAACTTTTAAGCACTTTTTGTAAAGTTGCTTAGCAACTTTTGTTGTTTTTAGACAATTCTATTATAGGGTGGAACCTAGGGACTCTAGACTATCCTAGGAACTTATTTAAGGTATAATAACCTATTTCTAACTATATTCCTAATCAAAATGTCCCATAGGTCCTAAGGACTCAAGGTTTATAGAATCACCAATGAGCCTTAGGCCTTTACAAATGGACCAATATCAACTTAATAACTACATAACAACCTAAATGATGATGATCCCCATCATGATTCACTAAGTGGAGATGAGTATGAATATAGTGCCATGTTCATGCAATGCCCTGACTGAGAATGGCCTTGAATCAGTGATTTTTTGGAGTGAGGGCTCTGCACCATACAGGGTCCAGATGGTAGGTTCAAGGATCATAGATAGCGCATCGCAGAGCTTACAAGCTAGATAGATAGATTGACACTAGAGAGAGATATAAATAGACCTGCATGGGCTATAGAGTGATCAATGCTCACAACAAAGATGGATAGGTTGATAGAAAATAGAGATGTAGCTATTGCCAGAGCATAGAGTGTGTAGGAGGAGGCACACCAGTTTATCAGTTCCATCCGTGATGTAGGTGTGCGTGATATTGAAGGGATGTTATCAGATGTCTGAGTAGAGTCATAGTATTGGAAGGACATGTACAAGAGAGATGTGTTGTCAGAGTAGTGGGCATCGAGTTACAAAGCATCATCCAACATATCATACTCCCGAAGAACACAGAGTAGTGGGGGAGTGCTAGGACTGAGGGGGCCACCTAGATCAGGATAGACAAGGCATCAGATAGGGGGAGTCTCATCATCCCGACAGGGCAGGGATAAGGAGGACCAAGAGAGTAGGGGTTGACAAGAGGTCTCTCTAGCAAAGGGACAATTTTGATAGACATGTGATAGATTATGAGCCTGTGGGCCTCAGTGTATACAGACACCTTGATTTTTGTAATCTGATACTTTTTGAGACATTGATATATGATATGCAACTATTTTAGGATGCACATGATGTATGCTGATGTATATGCTTTACTTTCATGCTATATGATGATGCTTGTGTATTACAATGTAGTGCCTTTGTTACACAATAAATTTTTTTATGGATGCAGTAATTTTTTTTGTCCTTTGCTTTTTTGAAATGTATGTGTTAGCATTTTTCCCTGACCTTGTCAAAGAAAAGGATAATTAATGAGGATTAATCAAATCCTCCTACACTTCAAGCTCAAAGGCTTAGGCAGGTGTACCTATTGGATTCACTTCTTTCTATGAATCGGGGGATGGATTCCTGCCCATCACACTGAATCTAATAATCATTTACAACTCTTTAAGTAGAAAAGTAAAATGAATTGATTTTATGGATTGATGATGACAACTGCATAAAGAAGAAAAGACTGGTGCCTTTTCTATTGGGCAACAGAGTCATATAAACATACATTCACAGAAAACCCTCTAAATACAAACATTTAGGACCCAAATAAAATGCCTTACAAATCATTCTTTTCACTCTAGCACCTGGACATCAGATTCATATCCAACCTAGAAACCTCTGAACTTGTCTATAAAATTTACTCTTTCCTTGAAAGAAACTAAAACAAAAATTCACAGTTACCTTATAACCGGTGCACTAAAATGCCTTACAAATTTATGCACAAAGATTCAAGATCAAACACAAAGGCATCAGACAAATACTAGTAAGGGATTCTATTTGTTTTTTATTAAAAACTTCTGATTCAATACATCTACATAACAAAGAACTCAAAACCAGACACACAAACTTAGTAAGTTGCCTTGTAGCATTAATTTCACCATCTAGTTACAATTGAGAAGAAATTGAGATATAGAGGAATTGGGAAATCAAATTCAGTCACCGACACCTATCCTTCTCTCTTTGAAAATATCTACAACTGCTTCATTTTGTCACTGCCAAAATATGATCTGATATGCCCTCAAAAGGTCTGCAAAATCATATTCCTCTCTTCAATAACTTTCCAATGGTATATGATAGCCGATACTTCTGATTAAATTTCCCCCCTGAATCATCAAATATAATCTTCCTTCCCATGCACACTTTCTAAACATTCTGAAGTATTTGAATATATTTTCAATGGTTAAACTATTGAACTGAGATACAATTTAAACCTCTACATATTTTAATCCTTTTTGCTCATATTGCACTAGAATTTGACAAGTGGCACTTGCCAATTGCCTCTGAAAATCACCTTCTAGTTCTTGACTGTCTCCATTTTGCCTCCGCGAGTGTGTGACTGGGCTAAATCGGCAACTCGCATGCCTTTTCAATAATCTCAATTTTTGAGTGTGACTATGCGATGAGTAATTTTGGGCTGTGCGATTGAGCGACTAGAAGCTGCGCAATTGTGCGACAAGCTCAGCCGCTCACCTGCAAGCCGATTTTGACATCTCAATCCTCTAGTGCAATTGTGCGACACACTCGTATTTGGGTCCATGACTGGGCAACTGGCCCAGTCACTCAGTCACACATCATTCTAGGCATCTCCTCGAACCAGCGTGACTACGTGACAAGCTCAGTCATGTAGTCACAAGCCAATTCTGTGATCTCCTTCCTCCTCTGGGGGTGTGTGACTAGGTGCCACGTGTCTGCCATGTGTCCTCCAACTCGTCTACAAAATTTGGGCATCATTCATCTAGGCACGCTTCCTAAGGCACCATCTATCCGTGCATGGAGAGCTTCCTCTTTGCTTCACATTATACCTTGTGAGTGTTTTGGCTTATAAACATTTCAAAGTTACCTTGCGGCATCAATGTGGGATAATGGGTTTTAAGTTTTTAAGGCTTTCTATGTGTTTTCCTTCAAAATATATGGGCCTCACCACACCTAGTACTCTATCCAGCCAGAGGGCCCGCCAAGAGCCTCTTGGCTTCTTATTTACTATGAATACAAGCGTTTTAGAATATAAATACTAAAAATGACCCATGCACAGGAAATGTGGGATAATGTAATTTTGCACTTTTCAAGTCTTTTCAACCTTCTCCAGCGCAGATATTCCTTCTATGTTGCCTCTATGAACTTCTTAAATACTGGCCCTCCGTGTATCTAGCATAGGGTATATTGTTTGAATTTCATTCAAACTGCCCAAGCATGGGCTCCTCTTTATTAAATGTTGGCTTTCCCCTGGCATTCACTATTTGCAATTACTTGAAAGTTCTTAAATTTTCTTAATCCGTTGCGCTGGGTATCTCGACTTACCCCTGCCACTTTCATTGGTTTGAAAAATTTTAAAAACTCCCTCTAATGTTGTGTAAACTTGTCTTTCTTCTCGAACACAAGCTTCCTCTGCAGATATCTTTTACACCTACCTTTAATGTCTTTACTGTCTGCACAGGCTATCTGTTATTCCAGCGCAAGTCTTTCTTTCACATCTTGGCCTATATTTTCCAATAACACTTGCTCATTTCCTTCATTTTGTTTGAATCCATCAAGCTCCACCAATAATTGATTTAGAGTCATTTTCATATATTGTTGATCCTTAGGATTACGGCTCCCCCAATTATATCAATTTCATCTATAAATATGATACAAGGCGATCGATTCTTTGCAGCCACAAAGAGATCACATATCCTTTGCATCACTAAATTTAGTGCTTGACTCCATGCCTGGCTACATCTCCTCATTTAGACCCAGACCTTTACTAATGCCTTTACAAAGTGTGGATATTTGGCTTTGATCCAACATGGATTCCTTCTCTTTCTGGCGCAGACTTTTGTTTAAAAAGTGTTGACTCTTACTTCCTGCATTGCTGGCTTTTGGTAATGTATATTTTAAAAAGATTCCATGCCTTTGTCTTCTCTCCATGTTATTTCATGAGTCCACCATGTTGTTTAATTTTCTAGAAAGTTTTAATTGTTTTTGTTTAAAAACTTTCCTTCTTGCATGCGTGGGCTCCCTGCATTTAATGTGTATGCAACTTCTATATCTGATGAAGATCAAGGTAGGAGAATCCCCAATGGAGATGTCCTAGCCCCCAACCAATAACCATAAAATGGAATATAAATAACAACACAAAGATTTATATCCACACAATGCAAATACTCATAATAGAATCATTATATTTTCATCCAACATGCCCAGCTGTAAGGCCTTCTGGGTTACAACCAAATACAATGAAATTACAATAGAAACTCTATAAGATCTTGCAAGATCCAAATGAAACCCTAGTTATCCTAGATCCACACACTGGTAGGAACACCCAAGGAAGATCTAAACTTGTGCTCGCAAGCCCACCAAGCAATCTCCTTGTTTACCAAGCCGCAGCCACTAGCTCCTCTCAAAACTCACTCCACAACCACCTCCTCTTCTCCCAAGTGGAAAAATAATCCTATCTAGTCTAGATCCACACACTGGTAGGAGCCCCCAAGGAAGATCTAAACTTGTTCTTGCAAATCCACCAAGCAATCCCCTTGTCCCCCAAGCCGCAATCACTAGCTCTTCTCAAAACTCACTCTTCTACCTCTTCCTCTTCTCCAGGATGAATGAATAATGACTAAAGACTTCCCCCACAATCCCTACTTATACCAATCTAAGAAATAGGTCAGCCCTAAACATAAATTAAATACAAACACATAAATTAAATGCCACAAGTCGGCCAACAACAACAATTAAATGCCAAAAAATTGATGTCTTAGTAAAATCACAATATCTCCTAGCTCTGGATGAATTAGGACGCGTGCTTTGAACCGTAGGTAGAAATCTAGGCTTTCTTCAATACCTTAAATTTTCATCCTCTAACTCTTTGTGTAAAATTACTTATACGGCTTGTAATAGGCACCAAATTCCTAAGCAAGGTCGAGCTCCTCCCAGTCCATGCCAAGCACCCAAGACCATGCCAAGTTCCATTAAATACATCAAAAACAATTACCCAAGACCCAAGTAGGTCTACACAACTCTACCAAATCCATCACACATGAAAATAAGTCCACACAACTCCATAAAATCTCCCAAACATGCAGGATCGCCAACTACCCTAGGATGCTCCTGCATCAAACTCCCTAGGTGCAAAAAGAAGTATGCCTCATACTTTGACGCCAGATGAAATATCCACAACCATCTTCATCTTCACCAAAGACTTCCACTCCAACAAGGACAATAGTACCGACATGTAAATCATCCAGATCCGCATCCATCTGTCAACCATTAGAATGTCAACCATCCAATTAGCATGCTCACTCCCAAGAACAAACTGAACATAGTACCTTGCCAATAACCTCTGTAACTTATCAAAACCATCAATGTCATCGAACATTAAATCCACATCAGCAACATGTAAGCTTAAATCCACAATAGGAGAAAATCCTCAACCATGCCAACCACCAACAGGTCCACATCAGGAACATACAGATCTGCAGTATCATGTAGATCCTCAACCACATCAACAACTAGTGAATCCACACCAACAACATCCATATCAACAACATCCATATCACCAACATATGGATCATTACCCTTAGCAAGCTGATTATCCATGACCAAGTGCTCCTTAATTTCCATGTCAGACTCAACCAACTGATCATGAAAACCAATCTCAACCGTAGCATCAACAAGGTTAGGAAGCTCCTCAGCAACAACCACAAGTTGATCTACAAGTTCCGTATCAGACTCCACACACTGATCAACAAAACCAACTTCCATTTCAACCTTTCTATGCCCTCTTCTCTCTCGAACAAGTCTTCTAACCAGCCAGACAACTCACTTCCTGATCGGTAGACTCCTGCTCCATGGTTTCAAGATCTCTCAAACTCTCTTATGAAATTTATGTAAAGATGGATCACTCTCAACCATCCATTCCTTAACTTGATTAGTAAATCTAGCTTCCATCTGAGAAAAAGTCTTTGAAATATTATTCTCCACCACATCATGGAGTTTTGCAATCATCGCAGTGTCTAATCATCTTAGAGCCATCTTCTAAGATCTTCACAAACCCTCTAAAATGAATCACCAACTAGATCCAACCTTTACTGCAGGTCTTGGTGCAAACTGCCTCACATTCGGCACTCTCTCCACACACTGAAGAGTAACCACACTTTGATAAAATCCACCCAAGGTCCTGGTGAAAATTGCCTCACATTCGGCACTCTGTCCACACACTCAAGAACAACTGCACTCTAATAAACTCCACCCAAGGTCCTGGTGTAAACTGCCTCACATTCGGCGCTCTTTCCACACACTCAAGAACAACTATGCTCTGATACCATCTGATGAAGGTCAAGGCAGGAGAATCCCCAATGGAGATGTCCTAGCCCCATACCAATAACCACACAATGGAATATAAATAACAACACAGAGATTTATATCCACACAATGCAAATACTCATAATAGAATCATTATATTTTCATCCAACATGCTTGTCTATAAGGCCTTCCGAGTTACGACCAAATACAATGCAATTACAATAGAAAATCCATAAGATCTCACAAGATTCAAATGAAACCCTAGCTAGCCCAGATCCACACATTGGTAGGAACACCCAAGGAAGATCTAAACTTGTGCTTGCAAGCCCACCAAGCAATCTCCTTGTTTCCCAAGCTGCAGCCACTAGCTCCTCTCAAAACTTGCTCCACAACCACCTCCTCTTCTCCCAGGTGGATGAATAATCCTAGCTAGTCTAGATCAACAAACTGGTAGGAGCCCCCAAGGAAGATCTAAACTTGTGCTTGCAAGTCCACCAAGCAATCTGCTTGTCCACCAAGCCGCAGCCACTAGCTCTTCTCAAAACTCGCTCTTCTACCTCTTCCTCTTCTCCAGGATGAATGAATAATGACTAACGACTTCCCCCACAATCCCTACTTATACCAATCTAAGCCATAGGTCGGCCCTGAACATAAATTAAATACAAACACATAAATTAAATGCCACAAGTCGGCCAACAACAACAATTATATGCCCAAAATTAATGTCTTAGTAAAATTGTGATACCTCCTAGCTCTGGATGAATTAGGACTCGTGCTTCAAACCGTAGGTAGAAATCTAGGCCCTCTTCAATCCCTAATATTTTCATCCTCTAACTCTTTGTGGAAAATTACTTATACGGCCTGTAATAGGCACAAAATTCCTAAGCAAGGCCGAGCTCCTCCCAGTCCATGCCAAGCACCCAGGACCATGCCAAGTTCCATTAAATACATCAAAACCAATTACCCAAGACCCAAGTAGGTCCACACAACTCTACCAAATCCCTCACACATGAAAATAAGTCCATACAACTCCATCAAATCTCCCAAACATGCAGGATAGCCAACTACCCTGGGATGCTCCTGCATCAATATCATTTTGAAGCTGCACCTCCTTCTCAGTCTGACCTTGCCAATTTCCATTTGGTAATCTTATTGCGCTAATCTCTTCATGGCATTCCTACACAGGCCCCTTAAACATTTACTTTGTGCATATTTACACTCTTCTATTTTAGAAGCATTAACCTCCTTCAGATATTGTATTGAGTTATTGGCATTCATGTGCCATGTTTTCCATTGCAATCTCCTTAGTTTATGCTCTGGATTCATTTTGTTTTCTCTCTGCACAACACCATCTCCATTTCTTGCAAATGATTTCATATTTCCTATCATACCTCTTCCCGTTGATTCCAAATTCATATTCCTGATGCCTCTATTCAGTGGATATTGATCTAATATCTTCATCTATTCTTGCAATATGTTATTCACATTATCTCCTTTTGCAAACCAGTGCACACAACTATCTCATATCCATATTAGAGGTCAAAAATCATGATTCACTCATTGGATTCACACTTGCTGAGATATGTCCTCCATAACGAGATATTGACCAAGGATACTAGTTATCAGGAGTTCATAGATCCATTACTTTCAATTTTTTTACATCATCCATTCTACAGTTGATTTCCTCTTAACCAATGAACATTTCAAACTAGTCAAAACATTACTGCAAACTGACCATATAAACAACAACCGGCCTCTAGAACTAGCTTCAAAAACTGACCTAAAAGCATCTTATAATCATTCAAACATAAACGTACACTCTCTTCTGATATGTGAATACATATGCCAAAAGGACTTGCCAGATCGAATTCCACATACCTAGAGTAATTGATCAAAAGATAGCAATTCTGAAAACTGCATAAGTGCACATGCCAAAACAACATAAATCTCAACCGGATCGGCTTTTGCAGACAATATAAAAGATTTTCTTGAGGCCCAAGCCCGATCCCGGTAATACACTTTCACATACAGAGTACAAGGAAATGATCCTCATTCTGAAATAATCATCTGACAATAAATTACCAACCTCTGAAGATGGCAATTCAGTAAAGTGCAATTCTGAAGATACTGTCAAATTGGACAAAACACCCTTGGAAACTGACTTTGAAATCCCAACTGAAGATACCTTTGGAGTCTGAACCCTTGAACATAGATTTAGTTTCATACAAGAATCATGAAACTATCACTAACTTGCTTTTATGATCCACGGATTAAAAGACATTAATGTGTAAAGTCAGCATTTAAAACACTTTCTAAACCAAAACATAGCAAATATGCAGAAATTGGGCTTGGAATCGGCAAAGAAAAGTGATCAATCAGATTGGTAGAAGTCTATAAATCTCTAGGTAGGTACAATTCCATGCTTAAAATGTAGAAAAAATTTCAATTATACTCGAACTTGAGCCGGGGGCAAACAAGGAAACCACAAAGCAAACTACTTGGAAAACTTCATTTCATCATTTTGGCAAATTGATAGAAACTGCAAACAGAATGGGCTTAGCAGACTGACCGAATGGAATTGTCATGACCTGAAGATGGAGAATCAAGAATTATTTGAACTCTATAATATAGTTCTAAAGGAATTATTTCAATTAGGTCACAAGGTCAAAAGTTACAATTGGTCAAACATGGCTACTCATAATTTTGGATAGAACCAAGAAATGAGACATTTCTGGAAGACCAACTTTGGCAGATCTGAAAACCAATCAAATGGATTTGAAATGGATTGAGCTTTGAAACATAAAATATTTGATATACATACTAAACAATACCAAAGTGGTAGGCCATGAAACTCAACAAGGCATAAGATATTCAAATGCAAACATTGCCTGCTACAACAAACTTACACTTAGCAAAAATGCAGATTTATGTAACCACCTTCAACTGGCTATTTCCTAAACAAGTTAGAACCAAAATATGAGGGTTGGAACCCATTGCATGTGCCAAATGAAAGGTGAGGAACATGTTTCCCAATCGGTTTTTCATAAAAAACATTACGCCTCTTTTAACATGTGTTCAAATGAAGGATTCTCCACAAGTTTTTAGGGGTTATTCATCTTGCGTTAGAGGAATTTTTAGTATAGTCACTCTGAATTTCTCCAAAATTTGAGAGTGCTAACATTGGCTCTATCTGGGGACGCGTGCCCCATGTGGGCATGTAGAGAATTCAGAATCATTGGTACAACAGACCATTCAAAAAAAAATTCAGATTTTTCTCTTCATTTTCTCTCTCTGACCTCAAAACTATCTCTCTTCTCAAACTGGGAAACTTATTGAAAACCACACACCACAAGAATGAAAAAAAAGAAAATTCACAAATACATACTTTATTTACAAGAACCTCATGCCCTCTTCAATTGAAATCAACATTTGCCTCTATCAAAAATCTGATTCTCTTCTTGGCATACAAATATCAAACTGAAAATGCATTCATACAGTTGCTGCTCAAACTCACAAGGAATCATAAAAATGAAGAATACCTTATTTGTAATTCCTTTCATGTCTTCAGAAATTCCTCCATTGGAGGCATCATAATCAAAAGAATGAAACTCATTTTTCACATCAGCAAATGTCAGAAAATAAGAACCGTGACAATACAAAAATGCGCCATCATAAGAACCATCAAACCCCATTTGCATTATCCTCTCATTAACTAGCTGATTCATAAAGAAAGTAAATGACTCATACTCACATAAGCCATGAATACCAAAATCTGGAAAAGTTTCACAATGGAAAGACATATCGACATCTTCCTCAAAACATGGATTGGAAACCTCCTCCACTTTCAAATTACCCATATGGTTACAAGAAACCAGCTAATCAACATCATAGTCCTGCTCATTAGATAGAACAATGGACTCATCAAATGCAACTTTATACTCACCATTAATTTTAGCCTGGGAAGATACACAATTTGACTTCTCACTACATATTGACACATCTTCAACATTAAAATAAGAATAAACCAACTCTAGAAATTGAATGCATTCCTCAAACAACGGATTTACAACACCATGTTTTTCTCCCATATAAACATGGTAACAAAGAGATGGCTGATTTGTATCAATGTCCTCATCAAATGCATCATTAATAAAAACTTTGAAGACATTAGTATTCCTACTGTCATAATCACTATCAGCATATGATTCAAAATCAGAGATATCATCATAAGTAGATTCAACACCTCTATCATTAGGCAAAGAAGTAGATGAAAAGTTCATACTACCTTCTTCAATCGGAGGAGATGGGGAAAGACACCAATCATCCTCAAGTTTCTCATCATTTATAGGATTTTCATTACACAAAAAATTCATATTGTTAAGTAAATCATCATTGAATGAAGGGATTTCAAAAACATACTCATCTAGAACCTTATCCTTTGATTGAAAAGACTCAGCTAATTGATCTTCATTTTGATTTTCATTCATAATATCATGATAAAGCTACAAGGTAGTATCATATTCCATTTCATAAGGAAAACCCTCATTTACTATCCCTCTTTCCTTAAGTTTTGATACCACATCCATTTCAAAACTCTTACTACCAACTCATTTGTATCATGGGGATGTGAAAGACTATTTTTTGAATTGGTGAAAATACTCTTACCTTCACATGCAGATTTGCATTCATTTCCACAAATTCTCTTATCTTCCCATGCTACCTTATGCTCACATAATAGAAATGAATCAACATCTTCCATCATATCATTTTCTTATGAAACATAAATTTCAGCATCCTCTTGATTCTCATAGGAGTGTAAAACACATACATCCTCTTCAGCATTCAAAATATTATTGTATCTAGGATCAAAATAAGAGGGTATTTCTAACATAACTTTGTAAGGTAGAGAGTCATTAAGAAAGTCAACATTATAAGCATTTGAAACATCATTCATTGCTACCATTTCTTGGATACATGTATTGTTGTCATCATTAGAAGTTTCTTCCGTATGCAACAAAGGATTACTAACCATACATCTATTCAAATCTAAATTCAAGAACTGATTAGAAACCAAACCAGAGGTATCAATACAAATACTTGGAGCTGCAAACTTTTCACAATAGTCTTGTCCATTCTCAAATGTATTTTGCCAGAAAATCCCTCTAGAGAAATGATATTTTATCATTTCATACTTGGCATTGTTTTCAACCTCTATTGCTGTCATGAACGCCTGATGCAAAGTCTTAGGCTCCTTGTCTCTCAACCTATAACTCACCTTCTTTTCAATTGCGCCATAATATACCACAACACACACATTGTCTTGAGGTCTACTACTTTCAGGTATTTCATGTAAAGCTCTTGCAAATCTGATATTAAAATCAGGAACTAGTTCATTCTCTTCAATCCTTAGATTCAACCATTCAGTAAATATATCACTCAAATTCCTTCTCTCACCAAATTTTTCCATAAAGGCAACATGCAATTCATCCCAAGAAGAAATTGAACAAGTTGGTAAAAAGGAAAACCAGTCCCTAGCATTATCTTTCAAAGTTTGAACAAACAGCTTCATGTATATATCTTCATGCTGAATCTCAAAGTCACCCATCAGATCAACAAATTCCTGCAAATGCATACATGTTGAATCTGATTATTTTCCCTCAAACTTTTGGAGATGCTTCCTAATCTCAGTAGGAATTTCATTTGGGGAACCATGAGTGCCATCAAAGAATAATGGCGCATATCTTTTTATAGAAAAATTTATGCAAGAATTCATTATCGGCTATATCTTTTATGAAATCATATATGGTACTTCTGACATATATTTGAACAAGTCAGATATATACTAGATATTTTGACATAAACCTTGCAACTTCAACCATCTGTCTTTTAAAATAACAACATACTTCTTGTGTGTGTGTAAATGGGTACCTGTCAGATTGACACAAACACTTCAATAAATCGTTATTTTAGCAACATGGGGTTAGTGAAAAACATGAAAAGCATGGGAAACCCGCTAAAATTGATCTATTGCCTTCTAACTTAGGAGTGTGACCAACAACATATCAGCCCTCAGAATATGTTGTTGAATCAGTGACCAATACAACCTAACATGAAGGATTTAATTCAAAAACAAGCTAAATGATGAAACAAGCATGCATTTAAACTATAAAAGATGAAATAGC
>MU226247.1:739125-754906 GCA_018584345.1 Thuja plicata
GGGTTTAAGGGAATATTAATAAATGAAATAAACTTATTTAATTCATTTAGAAATATAGGATTTAATTATTTAAACAATTTAATTGTTTTTTAATAATTAGGGGACTATAGCCATTTTAATTAAATTAAATAGGCTAGGGGAATGGGTTGGTTTGCAAGTGATTATTTGATTTAGAGATTTATTTAATTCCTTTATAATTAAATACTATAGCCATGTTTGGTTTTGGTTTGATCTGATTGGTCGATATTGATTTGAATCGTATGGCTATAATAGTTAATGTAAATCAGTGATAAAAATCACCTAGGACATTAAATTGATTAAAAGAAACATGCCAAGTAGTAACAGGGTCGTTTGGACATAAATCGAGGGTATGATCACACTTAGGGCAAATAGGGTCCATAGTTGCGACAGACCAAATTTAGGTGGTTACACTTTTGATTTGATATTTGGAATTTTTTGAACCAAGAAGTATGAAATAATTCAAAACTATTTTTCCTCTTTCTAGTGACTTCTTCACCTATTGAGGAAACTTTTCTTTCACATAAAAAACATGAAGATTACCTGGAAGGAAATTGCAACTGCTGCTCTTATTTCTTTGACTGGAAATTTGGCAGATCTAGAGCCTTCTTGATAGCTCCGTCGAGTTCATTTCAACATAGATTTTCCACCTCCTTGCAGAGGAAAATTTTCAAATAGCAAAATCCATTTGACACATACATTTATTTATGGGTTCTCTCCAACCAGCAAAGCCACACAAATCTTTTTATATTCTCTCCAATAAAATACTTCCAAGATATCCTTATACAGAACTAAAATTACTTCCAGATTCTTATTAGCTTGACTCTTTCTTTCAAAACTAGATTCTGGGGTTAACACAGTAAATGAAAGGAAATATGTCTCCTACACTCATTGACCATTCTACTTCAGCGATTCCCCGATAGAGTCGCCATTCTGTTAATGTGACTTGGATGGGCTGACTTGAAACTAGATTGAAAAATTTGGAAATTTAGAAAACCAGAGATTCTATGAAAGTTCCAAGATTATTGCATCTCTCATATCTCTAGTAGAGTCGCCATTCTGTTAGCGTTTTTCCCTAACCTTGTCAAATAAAATGCTAATTAATAAGGATCAATCAAATCCTCCTACACTTCAAGCTCAAAGGCTCAGGCAGGTGTACCTATTGGATTCACTTCTTTTAGTGAATTAGGGGATGGATTCTTGCCCAACACACTAAATCTGACAATCATTCATAGCTCTTTAAATAGAAAAATAAAATGAATTGCTTTTATGGATTGATGATGACAACTGCATAAAGAAGCAAAGACCAGTGCCTTTTCTATTTGGAAACATAGTCATATAAACATACATTCACAAAAAACCCTCTAAATCCAAACATACAGGACCCAAATGAAGTGCCTTACAAATCATTCTTTTCACTCCAGCACCTGGACATCAGATTCATATTCAACCTAGAAACCTTTGAACTTGTCTATAAGATATACTCTTTCCTTGAAAGAGACTAAAACACAAATTCATAGTTACCTTATAACTGGTGCACTAAAATGCCTTACAAATTTATGCACAAAGATTCAAGATCAAACACAAAGACATCAGACAAATACTGGTAAGGGATTTTGTTTGTTTTTCATTAAAAACTTCTGATTCAATACATCTACATAACAAAGAACTCAAAATCAGACACATAAAATTAGTAAGCTTCCTTGCAGCATTACTCTGGTTGCAATTGAGAAGAAACTGAGATATAGAGGAATTGGGAAATCAAATTCAGTCACCGACACCTGTACTTCTCTCTCTGAAAATATCTAAAACTGCTTCATTCTGTTACTGCCAAAATCTAATCTGATATGCCCTCAAAAGGTCTACAAAATCTGTTTCCTCTCTTCAATACCTTTCCAACAGTATATGATAGCTGATCCTTCCGATTAAATTTGCCCCCTAAATCATAAAATAAACTCTACCTTCCCGTGCACACTTTCTGAACATTCTAAAGTATTTGAATATATTTTCAATGGTTAAACTATTGAACTGAGATACAATTAAATCCTATGCATATTTTAATCCTTTTTGCTCATATTGCACTAGAATTTGACATGTGGCGCTTGCTAATTGGCTCTAAAAATCATCTTCTAGTTCTTGACTGTCTCCATTTTGCCTCCGTGAGTGTGCAACTGGGCTGAATCGCCAACTCGCATGCATTTTCAATGATCTCAATTTTTGAGCGTGATTGTGCAATGAGTAATTTTGGGCTGTGCGACTGAGTGAATAGAAGCTGCACAACTGCGCGACAAGCTCGGCCTCTCACCCACAATACGATTTTGACATCTCGATCCTCTAGTGCGATTGTGCAATGCACTCATATTTGGGTCTACAACTGGCTCGGTCACTCAGCTGCGCATCATTCTGGGCATCTCCTCAAACCAGCATGACTACACAATGAGCTCAGTCACGCAGTCATGAGCCAATTCTATGATCTCCTTCCTCCTTTGTAGGTGTGTGACTTCGTGCCATGTGTCTGCCATGTGTCCTCCATCTCGTCTACAAAAATTGGGTGTCATTCATTTGGGCACACTTCCTGAGGCACCATCTATCTGCGCATGGAGAGCTTCCTCTTTGCTTCACATTTTATCTTGTGAGTGTTTTGGCTTATAAACATTTCAAAGTTACCTTGCGACATCAATGTGGGACAATGGGTTTTAAGTTTTTAAGGCTTTCTATGCGTTTTCCTTCAAAATATATGGGGTGCACTATGCCCAGTACTCTATCCAGCCAAGGGACCTGCCAAGAACCTCTTGGCTTCTTATTTACTACGAATACAAGCATTTTAGTATATAAATACTAAAAATGACCCACGTATAGGCAATGTGGGATAATGTAATTTTGCAATTTTCAAGTCTTTTCAACCTTCTCTAGCATAGACATTCCTTCTATGTCGCCTCTGCGAACTTCTTAAATACTAGCCCTCCTTGTATCTAGCACAGGGTATATTGTTTGAATTTCATTCAAACTGCCCAAGCGTGGGCTCCTCTTTATTAACCGCTGGCATTCTCTATTTGCAATTACTTGAAAGTTCTTAAATTTTCTTAATCCGCTGCGCTGGGTATCTTGGCTTACCCCTACCACTTTCATTGGTTTGAAAAATTTTAAAAACTCCCTCTATTGCTGTGTAAACTTGTCTTTCTTCTTGAATGCAAGCTTCCTCTAAGATATCTTTTACACCTGCCTTTAATGTCTTTACAGTCTGTGCAGGTTGTCTATTATTCCAGCGCAAGTCTTTCTTTCACATCTTGGTATTTATATTTTCCAATAATACTTGCTCATTTCCTTTATTTTTTTTGAATCCATCAAGCTCCACCAATAATTGATTTCGAGTCATTTTCATATATTGCTAATCCTTAGGTTTACGGCTCCCCCAATTGCATCAATTTCATCTATAAACATGATACAAGTCTATCACTTCTTTGCAGCTACAAAGAGATCATGTATCCTTTGCATCACTAAATTTAGTGCTTGACTCCATACCTGGCTACATCTCCTCATTTAGGCCTAGACCTTTACCAATGCCTTTACAAAGTGCAGACATTTGGCTTTGATCCAACATGGATTCCTTTTCTTTCTGGCACAGACTTTTGTTTAAATAGTATTGACTCTTACTTCCTTCATTGTTGGCTTTTGGTAATGTATATTTTAAAAATCTTTCATGCCTTTGTCTTCTCTCCATGTTGTTTCGCGAGTCCACCATTCTGTTTAATTTGCTTGAAAGTTTCAATTGTTTTTTTCTAAAAACTTTCCTTCTTGCATGCGTGGGCTCCCTACATTTAATGTGTATGCAACTTCTATATCATTTTGAAGCTGCACCTCCTTCTCAACGTGACCTTGCTAGTTTCCATTTGGTAATCTTATTGCATTGATCTCTTTATTGCATTCCTACGCAGGCCCCTTAAACATTTACTTTGCCCATATTCCTAGTCTTCTATTTCAGAAGAATTAACCTCCTTCAAATATTGGATTGAGTTATTGGCATTCAAGTTCCATGTTTTCCATTGCAATCTCCTTAGTTTATGCTTTGGATTCATTTTGTTTTCTCTCTGCACAACACCATCTCCATTGCTTGCAAATGATTTCATGTTTCTTGTCATACCTATTCCCATTGATTCCAACTTCATATTCCTGATGCCTCTATTTAGTGGATATTGATCTAATATCTTCATCTATTCTTGCAATATGTTATTCACATTATCTCCTTTTACAAACCAGTTCACACAACTATCTCATATCCATATTAGAGGCCAAAAATCATGATTCATTCAATGGATTCACACTTGCTGAGATATGTCCTCCATAATGAGATATTGACCAATGAAACTAGTTATCAGGAGTTCATAGATCCATTACTTTCAATTTGTTTACATCATCCATTCTACAGTTGATTTCCTCTGAACCAATGAGCATTTCAAACTAGTCAAAACATTCCTGCAAACTGACCATATAAACAACAACCGGCCTTTGGAACTAGCTTCAAAAATTGACCAAAAAGTAGCATATAATCATTCAAACATAAATGTACACTCTCTTCCAATATGTGAATACATATGCCAAAGGGACTTTCCAGATCCAATTCAACATGCCTAGAGTAATTGATCAAAAGATAGCAATTCTGAAAACTGCATAAGTGCAAATGCCAAAACAACACAAATCTCAACCGGATCGACTTTAGCAAACAATATAAAAACTTGCCTTGAGGCCCAAGCCTGATCCCACTAATACACTTTCACATATAGAGTATAGGGAAATGATCCTCATTTTGAAACAATCATTCGACAAGAAATTACCAACCTCTGAAGAAGGCAATTCTGTAAAGTGCAATTCTGAAGATACTGTCAAATTGGACAAAACACCCTTGGAAACTGACTTTGAAATCCCAACTGAAGATATATTTGGATTCTAAACCCCTGAACATAGATTTAGTTTCATACAAGAATCATGAAAATATCACTAACTTGCTTTGATGATCCACGGATTAAGACAATAATGTGTAAATTTGGCATCTAAAACACTTTCTGAACCAAAACACAACAAATATGCAAAAATTGGGCTTGGAATCGGAAAAGAAAAGTGATAAATAGGATTGGTAGAAGTCTACAAATCTCTAGGTAGGTACAATTCCATGCTTACAATGCAGAACAACTTTCAATTATACTCAAACTTGAGCTGGGGGCAAACAAGGAAACCACAAAGCAGGCTACTTGGAAAACTTCATTTCATCATTTTGGCAAATTGATAGAAACTGTAAACAAAATAGGCTTAGCAAACTGACCAAATGGACTTTTCATGACCTAAAGATGGAGACTCAAGAAGTATTTGACCTCTATAATATAGTGCTAAAGGAATTATTTCAATTAGGTCACAAGGTCAAAATTTACAATTGGTCAAACATGGCTACTCATAATTTTGGACAGAACCAAGAAACGAGACATTTCTGGAAGACCAACTTTGGGAGATCTGAAAACCAATCAAATGGATTTGAAATGGATTGAGCTTTGAAACATAAAATCTCTGATATACATACTAAAAAATGCCAAAGTGGCAGGCCATGAAACTCAATATGGTGCAAGATATTCAAATGCAAACAGGGCCTACTACAACAAACTTACACTTAGCAAAAATACAGATTTATGTAACCACCTTCAACTGGCTACTCCCTAAACAAGTCAGAACCAAAATCCAAGGGTTGGAACCCACTGCATGTGCCAAATTAAAGGTGAGGAACATGTATTCCAATTGGTTTTTCATAAAAATATCATGCCTCTTTTAACATGTGTTCAAAGTAAGGATTCTCCACAAGTTTATAGGGGTTATTCATCTTGCCTTAGAGGAATTTTTAGTATAGTCACTCCAAATTTCTCCAAAATTTGAGAGTGCTAATAGTAAGAATGAAAAATGTAAATGTATGTTTGGAATTTTTCTCATGTATGAATGAATGAATGTAAAAATGCACATGTTTTTGTTGTTTTTTCCATTTTATGAATGCATGTATGCAGGATGCACTTGTTTTGATGTACCAGAGTACTAGACCAAGGCGACTGTGAGGACTGACTGAAGAAGTGTTAGAAGAAAGCAAATATTAGATGAAGAAATGTTGGCTTTCAAAGTGCAATTTTGTGTTAAGAGCTTATTTTGATATTGCAAAAGCGGATGCGATGCATCGTGGCACAAAAGCCAAAGTACAAAAGTCATCCTTTTTGCGTGAACAAACACAATGCAGATAAAGGATGATCTTCTCCATCCCAAAAGCATGTAGAAGATAGGCCCCAGAATTTCATGAGATCATCAAACAGGCAGAAAAAAGTAAAGTGAAAATAACTGGTCATGAACCATCCCGACTACTCTCATAAGATCAGATAATATCATTGAGTAGCATAGGAACATGAGAAAAAAAGAAAATAAAAAATACTCACTGAAACAATGTGAGCCAACAACCATTTATATCTTTTGTTACTTGCATTAAATGTTTATTGATTGGTAGCTTAGATTTGCAAATTGCTTGATTTGATAATTGATTGATAGCTTGGATAGATTGATTGATAGTGAAGGTCGAAAGATTGAACAGTCCAACCAGATTGAATGGTGAGTCAGAATGATTCAGATTGCAGATGATTTTGTTAACCATAGATTGATGATTTTGCCACTGATGTTGGCAAACATGATGTTCGATACGTAAAAAAGAAGACAAGTATGTACAAATTTATTGCAGATTTTTGAAGAGATTTTGCAATTTTTAGGATTTTTGATATATTTGAATTTTTTGTGGTCTTTTTTCAGGATCATTTTTGAATTTTAGCAATTTTTTCAGGACATTATTTGATTTTTTGTAATTTTTTTAGGACATTATTTGATTTTTATTGAATTTTTTCTTATTTGGATTTTTAGGATTTTTTCAAGTCATTAAGATATTTACAATATGTTATCTCCAATCTGATAGTCAATGAATCTCATGGGTGAACCACGTTCAAGGTCTTGCCCCCAGTTTGAATTCAAATTCAAAGATGCTCAGTGGCAGGAATCTTCCCCAAATAACAAAGAGGTTATGTATAGAGGTCAAAAAGACAGATAGGCTGGGTATACCAAGGGGAAGACAAAGAAGGTCAACCAGTTATAGGCCATAAAAGGGCACTAGGGTCGACGCAAGTTGAAAGATGTGATCAGGAAAGGAGATTAGGATATCAGGTGGAACCATGATAGACAATGGATCAACAACTTACGACATGTGGGGCCTATTTACCAGGTTCTCACCATGGTACTTGCCCACAACACCTGTTTGCCAGGTTTTCATCAAGGCAACCATTTTTTGCTTTTTTTTTTTATTTTTTTATTTTTTTTTCTTTTTTCTCTTTTTTTATTTTTTTGATATTTTCTTAGAAATTTTTGCAATTTTTTTGTACTTTTTTCAGGAACTTTTTGCAATTTTTTTGATACTTTTTTCAGAAATCATGCATAATACTTATGGAGGTGTATTCTATTCAGTGCCTCTGGCAATGGTTCTCCCTCCGATGTCTTAAGCTGATACACTCCAGACCCATAGGATGTTGTGACTATGTAAGGGCCATCCCAATTTGGTTCAAATTTCCAGCCTTCTCTCTGTGTGGATGGGTTTTCTAATTCATCTTGAGGACCAAGTCTCTGATCTCAAAATGGCGAGCTCGGAATTTGTTGTTGTAACTCCATTTTAGACAGTTTTGTTAGTCTTGCAAGTGTACCAAGGAAGTTTGTCACCGCTCATCAAGCATTTCATGCTCATGTAATCTGGAAACTCTATACTGCTCATCATCAATAATGCCTTGTAAGGATACTCTTAATGAAGGAATTTTCACCTCGAGGGGTAATATGGCCTCAGTGCCATAGACTATACAGAGTATGGAGTAGCACCAATGGGGGTGTGAATTCTGGTCCTGTAGGCCTAGAGAGATGGGTTGAGTTGTAAGTGCCAATCGTGGCCAGGATCATTGACAATCTTTTGCAAGATCTTAATGATGGTCTTGTTAGATGCCTCTTCTTTTCCATTGCCTTATGGGTAGTATATGCTAGAAAATCCATGGCAGATTTTGATTTTATCACAAAGCTATGTAACATCCTTGTTCTGGAATGGGTTACCATGGTCAGTAATAATGGCTAGAGGAAATCCATAATGGAAAATGATATAATTTAGGATGAATCTAGAAACTTGTTTGTTGGTTATGTATGTCATGGCGATAGCTTCCACCCATTTTGTAAAGTACTCAGTGGGTGTGATGATGTACTTATTTCCATTAGAAGATAGGGGTATGATCTTCCCAACAAGGTCAAATGCCCATTGTGAAAAGGGCCATGGAGAAACCACTAGCTATAAATCCTATGTCAGAGCATGAATCAAATTGACATGAATTTGGCACTTGTAACATTTCTTAGTAAATTTATGAGCATCTTGCTCCATGGTGGGCCAGTCATATCCTGCTCAAACCAACTTCTTGGAAAGACTCAAACCATTGAAATGTCTAGCACAAATACCATCGTGGACCTCATGTAAGGCAGTGTCAGCCTCTTGTGAATTGAGGCATCTAAGGAGGGTTTGGTCATAGGCTCTCCTGTAAAGGGTATCACCAATGATGACATAATGGGAGGCTTGAAGGACAAGAGCTCGACGCTTGTTCTGGGATAAGTCAGGGGGTAATATTTGGGAATGTAGGTAGTTGTAAACATCTTAATACCAGGGGGACTTTGGACCAACAATGTCACACATGAGCTCAAATTGTGGAATGTTGAATGTCAGCAGCAATAGCTTCTCAATGAGAAATTCACATCTCTCTTCATTATTTGGCATGTTAATCATAGATGAAATAGTGTCCATAGCATATTCTTGTTTGTTATGTACCTATGGAAGTTGGTGGAAATTTATTGGTGACAAATTGCTCCTTGAGAAAGTCGGCTAGCTATTTATAAGGTACTAGCTTCTCATCCTTAGTTTCATAGTCATCAGTGACCTGGCAGATGACTAATTGAGAATGACCATACACCTTGAGGTGCTGGATTTTCCATTGAATAGAAATTTTGAGTCCAGTGACCAATGCTTCATATTCAATGATATTGTTGGTGTATGCAAAGGTGATTCTGTAAGATTTTGGTATGACATCACCTTGTGGGGTGACAAACATGATGCCTACCCTTGATCCATGCCTAGTATGTGAGCCATCAAAATAGAGTTGTCACTCATGGGATTCAGTGAAGGCAAAAATGGATTCATCTGGAAATTATGAAAGTAACGGGTGATCATCAAGAACTGGTGCCTCTGCGAGCTGATCCACTATCACCTGGAATTTTATTGATTTTCTGTCTACATAATCTTTGTCAAACTCACTCAAGAGCATGACCCATTTGGCTAGGCAACCCATGAGAGCTGCTTTTCCCAAAAGATACTTCAATGGATCAATCCAAGACACGAGCATGGTTTTCTGGTGTAGCATGTAATGTCTTAACTTTTGTGTGTCAAAAGCCACAACAAGATAGGCTTGTTCAATGATTGAGTAGTTTAATTCATATCCAACCAGATTTCTACTGATGTATTAAATGGCTCTTTCTCATCCTTCTTCATCAAGCTATGCAAGAAGAGCACCCAATGTAGTTTTTGTGGAAAAAATGTATAGTATAAATGGCTTCCCTGGAATGGGAGGCATCAATATTGGTGGATGCAATAGATAATCCTTCAGTTGTTGGAATGAGTGCTCACATTTTTCATTCCAATGGAAAGTTACACCTTTGTGCAGTAGATTTTGAAATGACTGGCATTTATCTGCTAGTTGTGCAATAAACCGACAGATAGATTGTAGTTTCCCTTGCAGAATTCTCAGCTTTTGTAGAGTGTTTGGCGGAGGCATTTCTAAAATGGCTTGCACCTTTTTAGGGTCTAATTTGATGCCTCATTGAGAGATGATATAGCCTAGGATTTTTCTAGAAAAAACTCCAAAAATATAGTTTTTAGGGTTTAAGAGGAGCTTGTACCCTTCCATTCTTTCAAATATTTTCGCTAGAATACTCAAATGATCTTTCCTGGTAGTAGATTTGCAGAGGACATCATCAACATAATCTTCCATCAAAATGTGCATGAAGTCAAGGAAGATTGTGGTCATGGCTTGTTGATAAGTTTCTCTAGCATTCTTGAGGCCAAAGGGCATGACATTCCAACAATATGTTCCCCAAGGATAGGTGAAAGCTGTCTTGGCTTGATCTTTGGGAGCAATCCAAATTTGGTTGTAATCAGAGAAGCCATCCATCAATGATAGCATCTCATAGCCTGAAGTCATGTCGACAATCATGTCGATGTTGGGCAGAGGAAAATCATCTTTAGGGCATGCCTTATTTAAATCATGGAAATCAGTGCATATCTGTATGCCCCTAGTGTGCTTGCTAACAGGAACCAAATTGGAAATCTGGTCTACATAATCAATAGGTCTGATAAATCCAACATCCAATAGCTTCTTCAATTCTACTTTCACTACTAGAGCTATTTGGGGATGCATTTTTATTAGCTTCTATTTCACTGGCTTCACACCTGGCTTCAGAGGGAGGTGGTGAAGAACTAACTTAGGATCCAATCCAGGCATGTCCGCATAGGACCAGGCAAAATTGATCTGGCACTCAAGGAAGAATCTGACAAACTCATTATTCTCTTCTGGCAAGAGTGATGCTGCAAAATGTATGATCTTGGGGTTATTTGGTATTCCCAAGTTAATTTCATTGGTCATTTCAATGAGCAATGCCAAATTCTCCTTTGGAGGTGGTATGTCCAGTCTTCCATCCTCGGGTTCCTCAGAGAGGTTTTCACCCTGGGATACATCCTTTGGTTTTACTTTTGCATGGTCAACTGGCGCCTTTCAATTTTCACCAGAGGACCTATTCTTTTTATTTTTTGATTTTATCATTTTGAATTTTGTGACTGGAAGACGGAGTTGACTCCCCAAGATATGCAGTAGCTACAAGGTCAATGTAGAACCCCTTTTTGTGGTCGCTAGATGGTATGCCCTCTCAGAGCTCAAAGAATTCTGCTATTGCTTCATCATTTTCGAAGCAATCCAAGCTTGGTGATCCTTGTTCATCCCAATCAATAAGCTCAAGGTAGACTAGGGGGATGTCATCGTTAGTGGTGTAGATGTTTTTGAGGCTAGAGGTAAAGGAAAAGATGTCAATGTCAGTGTCTTTAGAGTCAAAGACTTCATGCACTGAAGCTTTAGGATTGGGATCCTAGAAAATTCTAGACTAGGAATCAGGATTTGTTATCAGCGGGGGAACTCTATTAACATGTTTATCGATTGTAGGTAGGTCTGCAGGGTTAGGGAAGAAATAGTCAAGCTCATAAGAACTAGAGGAATAGGACATTTATTCCCACTCATTTGAATTGGTAGTGTACTCATAAGGGGGATCCTCAGATGCATTTTCATCATTTGAGACCTCCACATTTTCACATGAGGCCTTTTTGGCACTTGAAGAGCCAATTCGTAATGGTTTGAATCCAATGCCCAAATGTTGGGGATGGCCCTTTGCAGTAAGGGGTTCAACAATCCCCTGCTTGTGTATTCGAAGACCACTATGGCCATCATATCCTTTTTTATTCATGAGTGTGAACCCGGGCCTGTATCTTTCAACAGGTATCTCAGTGGGCTCCTGTTCTTGTTTCTTTTGATCTTGGAAAAATTAGCTGGATGCATTGTCATAAACATGTTCTTCATGCAAACCTCCCTATAGAGTGAATGTAGGTGAGGGCATAACCTTCATGGTAGTTTTGGGTGGTTGTTCTTGTAATAACTCTGGTTTTCCATAAGACTTCAGGGAGAGAGGAAGCTTCCCAATATGAAAATCTTGTGCCATGGTATACTGTCCACACCCTTTGTCTATAATCTTTAGCTTTCCTTTGATCATTTTGTCAAGGGTGGCTACATCATATTTGGTGGAATTGGATAGAGTAGCCTCAATGTTGGTAGGCACCTATTGTGCGGGCCCTTCTCTCAGATTGACACAAAATTGGAAAGGGTTGGGATCACCTAGGATGATGATCTCCACTCCATCGTGAAAGAACTTCAGACATTGATGATACATTGAAGGAACTGCCTTCATGGCATGAATCCATGGGCATCCTAAGATCATGTTATAGGGAAAGTTTAGATCCAAGAATTGCAACAATATGTTTTCAATAACCAGACCAGTTCTGATGGGTAGTATGATGATTCCCTTGGAGGGACATTTAGCGTCATCATATGCCTCTATTGTGATTCTCCTAGAAGGGTCAATGTCACTCTCATTGTACCCAAGATCAAGAATGACCTTCAAAGTGTAGATGTTAAGTCCCTCTCTACCGTCTATCATGACTCACTAGACTTTGGCATTATGGACAAAGACTTCTAGATGGAGAGGGTCATTGTGGCCAAGCCGGTCATGTGGAACATCATCTTTGGAAAATGTGACATGCTGGGATGCAGAGAAGTGCCCCATCATGGCCTGAAACTAGTTAGTGTCAATGTCGGTTGGAACAATGGACTCTTTCAATGCTTTTTCAAGGACTTCCTTGTTTGGGGGGATGTGCGCAACAAATCAAGGATTGATATCAAGGTAGGGATCTTACCCAACTGGTCAACAAGGTTGTAATCTGAAGGTATTGTAGACGTCCAAAATCGTCCTTATATTAATTTAATTAATATTCCCATAACACTATAATTAATTTTAATTAATTATATCTGTTATATTCTTCTATCTATTTAATTAAATTTATTTAGTTAAATATGATTCACTTTCTTTAGTATTTAAATTTAATTTAAATACTACTCTTGCTAATGTATTAATTTTATTAATACATTACCCTCCATAAATCCCCTTTTAAATAAATTTTAATTTATTTATTCCCTCACATTTCTAATATTCTTCTAAACCCAATTAATTCAAATTTAATTTGGATTAAATTAATAAAAGTTATTAAACCAACCTAGCAACCTACCCTATTCCTACCCTACACTACCTATTCCTCTTAAATAATCCTACTTTCCCACCTAAGCACACACTAATCACACTTAAAGTGTGATTCCTACACTTTTTAGCACTAATGGAGTGCTCACACATGTGCGAGAAACTCCCCAAAAAGGAAGCCACCAACTTCCTTAAAGGCAACCACCTTCTTGTCCCCCACTCCATTCTCCAAGAGTTTCTCACACATGTGTGAGCAAATCTTGAGCCTCTCAAACCTTAAAGGCTTGGGTTGACTTTTTGCATGGCTTGTCCTTTTGCCCTTGTGTCCTCTATGTGGCATCTATGTGGATGCCACATATGCTCCACCTCATCCAAGCCCTTCCCCTTCCCTCCAAAAATCTATAAATAGAGGCCTCTCCAAGAGCAAATCCACCTCTCATTTTTGCATTGTTATTATGCTAGTTTGTTTCTAGGATCTCTTAAGCATTTTAGCATACTTATCTTAGTTTATTTTCATGTTATTGCATATTTGAATCTAGATATCACATCTTAGCTTTAACATAGAATGAATCTAGTTCTATCATCTTAGTTAGATCTTGCATTATCATTTTGGTTTAAAACTTGCATTCTCATCCATGGTGAAAGCTTGAGACAAGTTCCTCATACTTGTTCTTGAGCTCTTCATTGCTCCATTTAGCTTGCTTTTTTAATCAAATAGTGGGATTTAGTATTGTGTTGGGAGAGCACACCCACATTTATCTCTAAGAGCACATCAACAAGGCATTGGGTGCCCTTGTTCAAGCTCATCGGAGGTTGTGGTTTAAACTCTTACTTTTGGGATTTCATCTTTAATATGCTAACCCTCTTATTTGAATCTTATTTCTAATGATTAATCTTGTTGTTGGCATGTTTTAGTGTTGTCTCTTGCAGGTAGGTTTTCATCACATACATTTTGGCACGCCCGGTGGGACCCACGTCCCTGTTTTCTAACATTTTTGCAGATTTTCCCGCAGATCAAAATTTTCAAACGCAGAGCCGTCTGCGCTCTGGAGTTGCCGTCTCCGCATATTGACGTCTGCGCATACTATGCCGTCTGCGCAGATCACTGTCTGCACCTAAATTATACCGTCTCTGCCTGTTTCCAAACAGTTTTCAAAACATCATTTTAAATCAATTTTTATTAGTTTTTAGTATTTTAACTCTCGGGTTTCTGACAGAGATGCAATTTTTAGGAGTTAAATGCTGCAAAAATTAATAAAAATGTCTTTTTAAATTCTTAATGAATCAGCTCATTTTATTTAAAATCTGACTGTGAGTCTTTTGTCGTCTACACAGGTATTCGGACGTCTCCGCATTTCGCCGTCTACGTAGATCACCGTCTGCGCCTAAATTATACCGTCTCCGCCTGTTTCCAAACAGTTTTCAAAACATCGTTTTAAATCAATTTTTATTAGTTTTTAGTATTTTAACTCTCGGGTTTCTGATAGAGATGCAATTTTTAGGAGTTAAATGCTGCAAAAATTAATAAAAATGTCTTTTTTAAGTCTTAATGAATCAGCTCATTTTATTTAAAATCTGACTGTGCATCTTTTGTCATCTGCGCAAGTATTCAGACATCTCCACATTTCACCGTCTACGCAGATCACCGTATGCGCTACTCCACCGTCTGCGTCTATTTTTTAGCACTTGTGTTTTTTTAACATATTTTGACAGTCCAAAACTACTAAACAGTGTGTTTGTAGGTTCCGTGATTTATGTTTTTGGTTTTTTAATGAACTTGTATGGCTAAACACATGCTTTAAATGCAAACTTGGTAAAATGAACATCATATCAATCTTGAATGCTTAAGGGAATAAAATTCACAAACTCTTGAATGACATAAGGTAAATCAAACACATTTACAAAGCTTTTGTTTGCTGAGTAGGAAAAGAATTGAACCTGAATGTTTTAACCACACTATTGTGTCTTTTGTTTAGATAGAAAACACATAGTTGCTCTGAATAGGTTCAATTTGGAAATGAATTCTTCTTGGTGTGTTTGAAGAAGTGTTTTTCAACACTTCTTTTGAGGTTTTTTTCATAGATTAAATCCCTTAAATTACGTGATGCTTTGATTAAACTATAGCCGTATCCTCTCCCCTCACCTTCGCGGATCTTGGGTGAAGAGAAATCTTAGCTTAATCAAGCCTCTAGAGAGGCCTGTCTAGAGGGAGTGCTTCCCCTTTAGAGGACGACCTCAAACCGGTAATCCCTTCGGCCGGTATAGAAACAAGGTGCGACCCAAAGGTCTGCTTTATCCCTGCAAGCTCGGGCGGGTCGTGTTCAATGGTAGTCCATACTGAGTGAATATCCCTCAGCATACTGGCATGGTTCAACTAGAGACTTAAGTGTCTCACGCCGTACAAACTGATTGTGGGGACTCCACAAAATCTTACTAGCCACCATAAAGTAGTAGCCTACCCAGTTCACCTCTGAATGGTGACTTATTATAGTGCAAGGGGAGGGAAGAATCTCCCCCCAAGATTCCAATCATACGTGTCCCAGGGTATTGTGTTGCGATAGAGATCTTCGTAGCACGGCGACAATACCTGGCAAAAGGCAAAAACATGGGCGCCCTTCCGGGGGTGACATGCTGTGTGAGCTGAAGGACTACAAGCAATGGGCCTATAATATTTCATGCGAAGCCAATTCCTTAGGTAGATACTGCTTGAACTATCTTTTCGATGTGCTAGACCTAGTAAAAACATAAGTGGTTTGAAAGAATCACTTGAACATACACA
>MU226247.1:769606-800025 GCA_018584345.1 Thuja plicata
TGAGTCTTTCATTGTTTTAGCTTGCATTTTCAATCAAATGGTGGGATTTAGTATTGTGTTGGGAGAGCACACCCACATTTATCTCTAAGAGCACATCAACAAGGCATTGGGTGCCCTTGTTCAAGCTTATTGGAGGTTGTGGTTTAAACTCTTGCTTTTGGGATTTCATCTTTAATATGATAACCCTCTTATTTGAATCTTATTTCTAATGATTAATCTTGTTGTTGGCATGTTTTAGTGTTGTCTCTTGCAGGTAGGTTTTCATCACATACAGGTACCTTGGGTTTGGATGGTGTGCCAGGCACAGTAATCTTGGTACGATAGGTAGAGACTGCGCATTAAGGGTTACTATCCTTGAAGGTCAGAGTGGACACACATGAATCAGCCTTAGAGAAACAATTGATGGTATAGTCATGGCCGGTCTGAGTATAATTAACATTGTTCTTGGAATTTGAATTTGACGTAGAGGCATTTCCTTTTTCATGATCAACCAAGGGTTTTGTGAAAATAGTGTGGTCAATGTTGGACGATCCCATCATGGGTTCAACTTCAATCACACCTTGTTCAATAAGGTCTTGGACTTTGTGTTTCAATTGGTAGCAAGAATTGGTTCTATGTCCCTTTGTCTGATGATAATCATAGTATTTGTTGTCGTGCCACCAAGGCAGTTTCACTACTGGAGGATCGTGAAGCTCGGGTAATTGAATGTAATTGTTGTGCAATAATTGTTGCAAGATCAAATGGAGTTATTCACCCAATGGTGTGAACTATCTTTGTGGTCCATCTCTATTATGCGGCGGTCGATGCTATTGATTTTGTTGCGCATTATCGTTCATTTGTGTTTGAGGTTCTGTTGGAGCTGACGTTGGTGGAGGTGCTTGAGTTGTTGTTTGCATATTGATAACGACAGGTCCTTTAAGACTCTCTTTCTTCTATGTCACATTAACTATCCATGCATCATCAACACCATCATTTGTGACATTTTTATTCTGAGACCAAAATTTTAGCTTGTCACTAGAAGTGCTCGTAGTCTGATTTTCCTTGTTGATTTTTAATACTCCTTTTTCAATAAGAGCATCTTCAATGTCAATTCCTTTTTTCATGATCTTTTGAATTGTACTTGGTCATTTGATTTTGAGCTTATACATCATCTCAGGTACCAGATTCTCGATAAATAATCAAATTTGTTGTTCTTCTGGCACATCAAAAGGAAATTGACTCACCAAATTCCTCTATTGCAATAGGAAGGTCATAAAGGATTCTCCATTCTTTTGTTTGGTGGAGCACAAGTTAGTTAGCATAACCTCACTTGATATGTTGAATGCAAAGTGAGATGAATTCTGCGGCTTGTTCTTTCCAAGATTTGACATTGCCATGTAATTTAGAATACCACTCCATTGCTTCACCCCCAAGGCTTCAAGGGAAGAGTCACATGAGATATGTGTCATCATGATTAACCTCGATGCAAGAGATATAAAATTCCCAAATATGATCGATTGGATTGCCTTTCGCTTTGTATTTCTCAAACTTGGGTATGTCAAAACTCTTGGGAAAAGGAGGCATGTAAATTATTGGATCGAATGGATTAGGACACAAGTCTCATTCCATACAGAGTGTCTTTGTGTCCTTGAATTGCATATCATTTAGTTTCTTCTCCAAGAATTGGATATGTTGAAGCATTTCTTCATTCTTTGAAGACTTCACAACCTTTTTACATGTATCAGAATAATGTGTCCGCCTAGAAGCCCTTGAATGGCAACTATATTCTGAGACTCGATCTAATTGTCATGATTCAGATGAGTTGTCATGGACTGATGCCACATGTTGTCTGGCATCTTGCTGAGGATCTTCCACATGTTGTTGATTTATTGGTGGAGGATTGTATTGCTGACCTTGTGTCGCATAATATAGTTGGGTAACTTACTGTTGATATCAGGGTGCATATTATTGTTGTTGAGTTTGCACCCCATGTTGTTGTTGTTGTTGTTGTTGTGACACAGTTTGTTGTACGACATATGGTTGTCACTACTAAACATATGGTTTTCAAACACGTTGTTGCTGTTGTTGTTGTTGCTGTGGTTGAACATGTTGTTTTCTTTGTTGTTGAGCATACTATTATTGTAAAGCACGTTGTTTTTGTTGTATGTATTGTTGTTGTAAAGCATGTTGTTGTTGTTGCACATATTGCTATTGCAGAGCATGTTGCTTTTGTTGTACATATTGTTGAGTACGTTGTTGTTGTTGCGGGTGCACTTGTTGCACCTTTGGACCTTGTACGTGTTGGGCAGAAGGATGAGATTCTTGACCCATCAAAATTGTTGGTTGTTGCATGTTATGATCTTGTTGAAATCCAAGTGGCCCAAGTATACCATCAATATTTGCAGTCTTACATTTTTCTGGTGGTGCATGAGACACCATGTTAACTTGGGCTACAAATTGAGATTGTACTGGTTGAACTACATCCATAGGTGGTGCTTGTGGAGCCACTTGGTCTTGTTGCACTTGTTGTGTCACATGTGCTGGTTGAGTCACCTTAGGTGGAATTTGTGTAATATCCACAAGGCTTTTCTTCTTTTTATCTTGCAATGGATTGGGTATAGTTGTAGTAGTTGCATTAGATACATCAAATGTAGGTACCCATGGTGGTTCATTAAATGGTCCTTTGGACGTTGTTGCATTTGAAGTGCTTCCTAGGAATTTTGTATGTGCTACCAAAGGAGGACCACTTGGTTGTTTTTCTTCAAAAGGGGGTACATCTGGCATGCCCCAAGGAAATGCGAATGTCTCATTTGGTCCTTTTGGTAAGTGATTCTTTAAATCAATCTTCCATGTTCTTTTAGGACCTTTTTTAGGGATTTGTGTAGCATCCACCATCTTGGGAGGAGGGAGTGCTTCTTCTTCAAATAAAGGATTATCCAATGGTATATACTTTTCCCTTGGAGGAATATTGAAAGTTAAACCATTTCACTATCATTTTTGTGTTAGCTCCATAGCTGACTCATCAAAGGGTTGCTCTCTTTTTTCTCTATCCCGCACCAGTAAGGCTTGGTTTTCTTCCAAAGTAGACCATGGGGGAGTTTGATATTCTGAGAATAATTGGGTATTTGTATTTCAAATTGCTTTGATATATCATCTTAGACCTTGAGTCATGAGATATGTCAATGTCTGCTAAATTTTCTTGTTCTTAACAGCCTCATCAATTTCCTCTTTAGGTAAATCTTTGAAGGAAGCAAATGTCCCATGTGAGTCTCTAGAATCTGAAGAGGGACTTGAGGCATTTCCTTGATCTTGATTATCTGGTGTTGGTGGAGGAGGTTGATAAGATCCAAAATCTATGTTTGGCATAGGTTGTTGTTGCAAGTAATTAAGTTGGAGTTTATTGATTTCAAAAATTTGTTGGAATTCCTCCTCAGGCGTAGGGGGAACACTACCTTGGCCAGGTGGCATAGGTAGAAAGATTGGTTCAAATTTTGGGGGAGGTCCCCACTAAATAGTGCCAATGTTTGGGGAAATGTTCGAAGGATATCCCATGTTGCATACATCATTTCTTGGAGTAGGTTCTTTAGGAAATGTGACATGTCTTGGGTCATGAAATGTTTGGTTTACTTCTTCCAATGGTTTCATAGTGATTAGGTCACTTTGGTCTTGATATGAAACACCTTGTCTTGGATCAAAGGGGAGTTGTGAATCTAGTTGTGATGTAAACATTTGTAAATGAGGATCTTGTTGTCCTTTGGATGCTTGAGACCTTGTAAAAACTGGCATGATTTCTATATGCAAATGCAAGGATTTTTTGGAGTTTTTTGAAATTTTGGAAATGCAAGGTTTGAAATGCAACTTTGGAAATGCAAGGAATTTAAGCAAATGCAAGCTAAGGTTTATGCAAATGTATTTTTGGTTTTTGGGCTTTAACAAATAATATTTTTAAAGGAGACAAATCTAGGAGCATAACCTTATGAGGTTGAATAAGGATCTTGACTTGAAAAATAGGATTTTTGGAACAAGGGACAAGTTTGATAAAAAAAGGCTTAGGTCAAATCCATCATGACAAAGGTGGAATAAGACCAAATTGATAAAGGAGGGGGTTTGAAATTTGGAAAAAAGAGGGATCAAGTCAAGATCCTATTTTCAACATCATAAAGAGAGGTTCCATGATTTGGATACTTTCTAGGATTGTTTGCAAAGTTTTTTAAGGAGGATCTTAAAATGAGCTATGTATGCAAGAAGGCTATGATTAGGACTTATGTAAAAGAGGCTATAATGCAAGGATTTTTGAAATGCACAATGCAAGGGGATTAGGTCATGAATATGAAATATGAAGGCTATCAAGCATGCCAAAGGTGCCAAGTGAAAAATTCAAGGTTCCATATGTTTACTTAAAGAAAAGGTTTGTTGTGACCATTTGATTGTTCTTGAAGATTGATTGGGAAAAAAGTTTTCTTTTTAGGAGAGTATTTTTAAGATGTCTTCATTTTTATTAAGGTTTTAACACCCACACAAGACACATCATTCATAATGGCTATTGTAAAATGAAAAAACACACCACTTCCTAAGGATAGCAAGGACAGTATCTATTAAATCCCCACTTTAACCGAAGTTCAACCATGCTTACTAATAGTGAACAACCTAGAAGCTTGGAGGCATGGGCTCATCCTTACATGTGCACTCACTTCTCAGGAACTCCAAGCTTCAACTCCCAAGGGACATCACTTCCCAAGGGGTTGTTGTCTCGACTAATAGCCGCAAAAGTGTGGGGCGTCTTAGTTGGTCTCTGACCTTTCGCGCCAATAGATAGAAGGTTTTTGGCTACTATGACATGGTTTTTAATAAGGGCATTTGTTCAGCTGGTAATACGTGTGGCATATTAGCTTTGTTATGGAGGCCTCCCAGCCTACAGAAGTTACGTTCTATAGGTTTTAACACACCACAAGGTTACTGACGGAGATCTTAATCCTGGTATAATGCATTCAACACCTGTCCATTGTGAGATTAATCACAATGAAATATTTGTATCCTAGTTGGATTGGCTTGGCTATAGCCTATCACCAGTTGGGCATCCACTCTCACTGGCTCTACTAAAGCACTTGGGAGGTAGCCACTCTATAAGAAGGATATGAGTTTCTCTTACACCCAAGATCCACGAAGGTAAGGGGAGAGGTTTCATGCTATCAAACTTTAATCAAAGTGTGAGGTTCATTAGCCTTATTAGGGTCATTAACCAAATTTAGGGTTCATTTGAATAGTTTAGGGCTCAAAAGTCAAACATGCAGGATAGCTCCCTAAACATTCAAGAAATGATCCTAAACCCTAAAAGAGGACCCCATATGACCAACTGTGTAGGTAAGTATCCATCTGCGCAGCTCTGGGCCCCAAGTGAGTAGGTCTAGGTTCCACCTGCATAGGACTTAACCACCTACGTAGAAATAGTGACCACCTGCGCAGGAACAATGACCACCTACACAAATTTAGTAACCACCTGCGCAACTCTCTTCCAGAACTTGAAAAAGACACAAAAACACAAAAAAGATAATCAATTAAGCATGTTTCACATCGGGTTCACCAAATTTAAGACCAGAAAAAGGCATATTTAGCATATGAGGTAACCACAAACCCTAAATAGTATGCTAAATCTATCTAATCTATCATGAAAGCTATTTGCTAAGGGAATTCATAAAATAAGCATGAAACTCAAAAAACCCCTTCAAAGGAAGCTCCCATGTCCTTCTTTCTTCTCCATAATGGGATTGATGTTGCTCTTTACACACACACTTTGCACAAATAAGCCAAGTTTTTTATTGAGAGTACTAGAAGATGAGTGATTTTGATGTTCTTAAAATCTTGTGGTTCAACCTTGAATGTGAGGAATGCATCACATTTTATAGAAAATGGGAGACATTTAGGTGAGATAGCACAAAATCTATGCATAAATGCAGATTTTGGTTGGTAGGATGCTTGGAAGCATGAAATGGGGGAGATGAAATAAGAAGATATTGGAGGATATTGAAGATATTGAATAAGCACCTTAATAGGGATGTGAATCCTCAATTAAGGGATACGGAAATTAGGTGAGATTAGGAGGATATTAATTCAATTAATAAATAAATATTCCTCACAAATCCAAATTAGTATTTATTAAATTAAAAAAATCTCATAAATTGGAATTAGCTAATTAATTAATAGAAATTAATTAATTATTGAAGACTTAGGGAAATAGGGAATAAATAAAGTTTATTTATTTATTCAATTAGGACTTAAGATAAATTATGGGTTATTCATCCAAAGGGGGAAAATTAGTGGATTATAGGTTAAATTAAAGGTGTTGATGTAAAATTGAAATGATTTTGATAATGTTGATAAGGTTTAGGATTAATTCTGAGGGTTCCAGAATAGTTTAGGAAATCACGAGGCATTGGTGAACTTTGACAATGCACCTGCGTAATGATGATTGGAAATAATTGAAAAGTGCCAATGAACTTTGATGGTGTCGTAAGATTGAAATGGGGAAACATCAATGATGTTTGACAATGTTCCTGAAATGATAATTAGAAATAGTATTGACAATAATGAGCAACACTATTGAATTAATACTGAAAGTTTGATAGCGATAACACTGATGATCTTTGACAATGTTATAAAATGGCTGATTGAGTGGATACAAAGCATCAATGATCTTGGAAAATGCTCTTGAAATGATGATAAGATTGATTGAATTGAATTAGGGTTTTGATCGATTGGTTTGAAATTGGGTTGATTAGGAATCGGTGATCTTGGACAATACCCCAAAATGGTTGGAAATGAGTCCAAACAATTTTGTAAGTGATTAGGAATAGAATAGGATAGATTTGAAATGATTTAGGAAGGTTTCAAATGGTTTAGTATTGAATAGGATCAGTTTACGATCGAATGGGATTGAATAGGATTGAATGGGATTGAATAGGATCGGTTTAGGGTTAATCCAGAAATGATTTGGAAAATGATCGATTTGATAGAGAAAGTAGAATTATTAGTAAATAATAGAATAGTTTTGTAATATTCAATCATTGATGAAAGAAATGATGTTGTCATAAAATAAATACCATATGGACAACATATAGGAATAATTATTTCACAAAACAATGTTTCGATTGTAATGCTAAAAATGTTAAAACACCTAGACCAACAAGCTTGAACCATTTTTAGGTATCTACATAAGGACCTCTTTGATTTTGTAGCTATATTGAGTGATTTTATCTCCTTCTTTCATCCTTAGGTAACCAAACCTCCCTATTAGGCTTTCTGCCTTGCTCTTACTACATTAGCATTTCCTCTATGTACCAACTTCAAATTATCCCACATTTTCTTTGCAGAGGTGCAGGTTTTGACATCTTCAAACTCAACATTAGAGAGTGATGAGGAAAGTTATATCATCATGCAATTGTGCTCATGATTTTCTCTTAATTACTCAAGAGTATGAGGTCCTGTACACAACACATATTCAGTATCAAGGTGTTGAGTAACATCATTACCAATACCTAATAGGTGGAGTCTTATTCTATTTTGCCATGATGCAAAGTTGTCTTTATTTAACTTGGGCACATCTCGTTTGTTCATCTTGTGATCTTTTTCTTGAGCTGTTAAAATCCCTTTCTAAGAACACAAACTCTGATACCAATTATTAGTGACAAGTAAGAGGGGGGTGATGTGGCCTAAAAAATATTCCAATTAATCAACCCAAAAACTTAGTACCACAATATTAATACTCTAGTTATCTTTAATCCTATAAGGTGAATACCTTCAAATATACTTATTCAATAACTACTGCTCAGAGTTGCCTTTTAAACCTTATCCTTTATGTTTACCGAATAGTAATCTTTCAATTTACCGAAACATAGTAAATAGCTTAGTGTATATTGATCAATCTAGATTAGCTATGTGCAATGCAAAACACTAAAGTAATGACTCATAAACACATTGAAACATGAATTTTTAACATGGAAACCATATTAAGGGAAAAACCACTTGGGACCGGTAACCCAAAATTTTCACTATTCTAAAGTGATCTTGGTGAAGAGCCAACCCTGTTAAAGGTTACAAACACACTGTTAGGTGTGACCTTATTAGAGGATTTAAAAGATTAGTTTGTCACTTGATATCGGGCATCTCTATGCTACCTTCTATGACCAAACCCTGTTTTGTCAAATGGTATCTGGCATCTCATGCTATCTTCATGATCAAATTTTTTGATATTCCTTGGGATGTATCTCAATATAGAAAGGATCTTTAAATCCTGCTTAGTTAAGAGACTTTCTGAATTAATGGTTAAACTAAAATAGTATGATCTGCTCACATATACAACTTTATACTTGCAAATTTTTAGATATATTGTAAGCTCTTTAAACCATGCTGGTCAATATATATTTTCAATACCTTCGCTCCACTTTTGTTTCTGCTCGGTGATGCTATGCTCTGTTGCTCGGTGTCCACAGAAATATTTAGCTCTTTCCTCAGCTTGAATAATCAGGACTGTATAAAGTTGTTCTTCATTAGTTTCTCTTTAGCATCCTCTTTTTCATTCACTTCCCTTAATTTATAATGAATTAAGTTGTCTCTTTATAGACATGATATCACCATTTCTAGGTTCTTGATTTTCTTGATCTTGGCATGATCCGCAATCTTATCCAATCCTGATTTAAAGCATAACTTGTTTTATCTCGTAGAGATCTTCTTGGAAACTGGATAAAAGAGCTTTAAATCCTTTACTTATCTCTGGATTTATCTTGTCGATGAAAACAATGATAACTACCAGTTAAGTCTATATTTATCTCTGCTAGCTAGATATTTTGTCGTTTCTAAACTCTAGTTAACTTTCATGTTTTAACTCTTTCATAGGTTTAGTCAAAACTTTAGTTCTGCTCGGTCTTCTCCGTCAGGGTTGTTTGTTTGTTAGGGTTGTCTATCCTTTCGGCTTCACTGCAAAGTTCTTCTCATCGGTTAACACTCTAATTATGGCTGTCAATTGTGCTTGTGATTATTCTCTTCAGTAATTCTCATCGGTTTCTTCACTCGGGCATCACTGTGACTTAACTTTCAGTGATCTGTGTCCATCAGGTTCCACTAGCTGTCACTGTTTGAAGTCACTTAGTGAATGCTTATCTTTTATGCATTACTAAAAGCATAATCTTTATCTCTCTGATTTTCTAAAGTCTTTGACAATTTGATTATAATTGATTATATTGTATCAAGTTAAAATTAATGACAATACAATTCATTAACTTATTTAATGTTTTGCATCATCTTTGTGCATTTTGATGATAAACTTAACATCTTCAAACATTCAATTAGTTACATGTCATGAGGATCTTCACCGAGCTCACTTCAGAAGAGTGAAAATTTTGGGTTACCATTCCCAAGTGGTTTTCCCTTAACAGGTTTTCCACATTAAAAATCCATGTGTCAAATGTTTTTATGAGTCACTGATTTCATTTTTTGCTTTACACATTACCAAAATAGGATAGATCGGTAAACACTAAGTTATTTACTGTATTTTGATAAATGATAGACTGTTATTCGGTAATGATAAAGAATAAGGTTTAACAATGAACTCTAAGCAGTAGTTATTTGAGAAGATAATCTAAAGGCATACATCTTGTAGGATTGAAGATACCTAGAGGGTTATAATTGTGGTAAAAAAAATTTGGGTTAATTAATTGGAATATTTTTGAGGTGATTGATTCGCCCCGCCCTCTCATTTATTCTAACAACCAGTGCTATATAATTTTAATATAATGAGTAATCATGGTTTTTCCTACTAATATTTGGCCTAATCAAGAAGAAATACCACCATTCCTATAGCCTAATTTAAATTTTTAAGATACACAAGAAGACATTATGTCTTATTTAAATACCTTAGCTTGAATTCAAGAAATAACAACCAATAATATCAATAAGTTCTTATGGTATTAAAACTGGAGGAAGATATAGGTGAGTGGCTAAGAGGCCTACCCATTTCCCAAGAGGCAGACATAGTGAATAGAGTGGCCTAGAGACCATGAAATATTTTCATTTTGGATTCCTGACCTTATACTAGGTCCCAAAGAAGGGAAGGCATCTTTGATACTTTCTTTCAAGAATTGTGAAATCTCCAATTTCCTACAGTCTATAATCCTGAGAAAAAGGCCAAGTGTAGACCATCTTCTCCTCCCAAGACATCTCCCAGTATATCCTATTCTTCCCACCCATAGAAATATTTGACCTTGTCTGGTATCCAAGCTCCACCTCTTGTGACTCTTTACCCAACAACAATCATGGCACAACCTTGGGGAGAAGTAGTAGGGCCTTTGAATCTGGGTGGAAATAATAATTTGCCTAAAGGAGCTAGAGAAGTCCTACCCAAATTTTATACAGATGGGAAGATGGCAACTGAGGATCATCTCAATGATTTCAATATAGCCTGTGGAATTTTGGTCATGCAGCACGAAGATGTGGCTGTTAGAATTTTTGTACAAGCCCTTTCTAAGTCAGCCGTTGGTTGGTTCTACCACTTACCTAATGGCCATATCACCAAGTAGGATAAAATGAAAAGTGCCTTCAAGGCTCTTTTTAATAGTGTATAAGATGAACACTCTCTATTGGTACAACTCACTCAGGTAAAAAAAGAGATACATGAGCCGATGAGAGAGTTTATAGAAAAATTTAGTAAAATTAATCATAAAATTCCTCAAGAGAAAAGACCTACCCTTGAAAAAAAAAAGGATTTCTTTCAGAATGCTATGCCACTTGACATAGGTTTTCACTTGAGGAGGGAAAGAGTATCTAATTTGCAGGCTACTCAAGACATGTTTGTTGAACTAGAAGATGACTTAATAATAGCAAGGAAATGGAGAAAGAATGTTCAGATAACTAATACACAAAATGCTCCATCCTTTGACCCTTTGTTACAAAGTCTTGTAAATGATGTGATTACAATTAAAAGGTAGTTTCCTAAAGGAAGTGCTAATCCTCCTTCCCCATATAGAGACATTCCTAAGGGAATGAATGATCAAGCTGGTCCTAGCCACATGAATCCTAGTTACCCCAACTCTGGACAAAAAATTTGGAAGCTTCCCCTAGAAGAGCTAACATATACACCTTTCACCTCAGTCATGATCATGATGGTACCACTTGTCCTGAGATGATTCGGTCCATGCAGATGCATGTTAACAAAGAACTGGTTGATGAATCACCCGAAGATGTAGAAAGTTCATAGTTACCTAGAGGCTCTGGAAACTATTATATGGAAAATGAATCTGACTCTGAACAAGGAGGTAATATTTTGGTAACTCTTGAGGACCCCACATGTATAGTATTGACCAGAGGTCTGTTGGTCTTTAAAACTATAACACTACAAAAGGCAACCAATATATTTTAAGACTGATCTTAGGAGTGGTTAGCTCCAAGTATGAAATCTATGTAAGATAACTCGACCAACTATAGGGTCAAGACTGCCCTCTGCATTTTTGGCTCTACAAAACTAAGGTGGGTACACCTATCCAGAATAAAATCAATTCTTTACAACACCTTTTGCTTCTGGATTTGAACAACAGATAAATGGTAAGTAAGTACTAAATTTGAACCTAGCATTCATTGACTCTCCACTTCCATTGGTGGAATAAGAATAAAAACAACTAAAAAGTAAATAATTTGGTAATGAGTTTGATTTAAGTTTTGGGACAAAATATATCCAAACCATTCTGACATATATCTCCACAAAATATATTAGTTTTAGATCAATGCCTTATCCATTAGGTAAACTCCTAAATACAATACTGAAGTTGAAACACCTTATGAGTAAATATTCAAATCCATAAACATATAATCTCTAAGACTACACACTACAAGATACTCAAATAGATATCCAAGTAGAGTCAATGTAACATCCAAAGTATTTTAATATTATCTAAGATCAAAGAATTATGGAATACACATATGCATAAGTAGTACTTATACAGTAAGCCAGAAAACTTACAACTCAATAGATAACACAAAATGAGAGACTTAATTCTGCGAAAAACATATATTAAGTATGATGAAATCTTGTTTCTGCAACAACATGACAAGGAAATACACAGTTCAATAATATGCAAGAGATACAACTTTCTACTTTCCTTTAAAATGTTCTAAACAACATCTGCTACATCCTAGAATAGAAACAAGTATAAGCCTAATGCCTTCTACTTTCCAATTCTCCAGCCCTTACTAGATGGTCTTGAATATTATTTTATAGGAACAAGAATTCTACAAGATTCAGACCATTTAGGGTTAGGGCTTTCAACCAATTAATGAAAGAATTCAATTTTGATATCAAGTTGAAACTGTATCTCTTCTCTTCAATCTGTGCAGTATGATATGCAATCAATTTTCCCTAATCCATGGATGTGAGTGCAGTACCCTGAGGTTGAATAATTCCCAAAGCATGACTATGAAAGTAGCTCACATAAATATAGAAAATACCAGGTGACGCTAATAGAATTTATCTTCTGATATAAAAATCTTATCTATCAACTCTCAACATAAATACATCTCAGCATATTAGATTTTAATTCCTTTGGTCTTCAACATCTATTCAGAATCGATCCACAAGATTAGATTACAACATTTATATCTCTAAGATCAAATATCTGAGTCCACCACCATGACACCCTTTGAGTCAATGTTTTAAATATTCAAATTATAGTTATAATGGTCATAGGTGGCACATAAAGCAATTTGGATGGTCGAGATCAAGCCGTATCACATGCTTAAAACATATCCATTGATTCCCTTTAAGTTACCTGGGTTCAGATCTGATCAGACACACGACAGTAAGGCACAATGCCTTAATGGTTAGATCTTGATTACTTTGTCTTTGAGGGTTTACACCATCTGTCTAATCAAAAGAAACTTGCGTGAAGATTATCTTTAGTCTTTGACCTTAGACTTAACTCATCTTTAGCCTGCACCTTAACTTTGGTCAGCAAATGTCTTCTTATCTCTACGATGCCATATGATCTTACTTACCTTGGTTCCATCCTAAGATCATCCAAAAGACACACGGTCTAGACAAGATCAATGACCCTCGCTAGATCTCTGAAAGATCTGAAGACTTTGAATTTATTTAGAGATTATAGGAAAGGCACATATCTTGATCTCAATGGACGGTTATGATTCTCTCTGAGAAAAACCTAACTTGACCTTGAATTAACTCAGCCTGACCCTAAGTTCATTTGGAGATTATGTGACTAAAGGGATCTCCAAGTCACTGAATGTTTTTCTTAACTGGAGTTTGATCTAGAGATCACGCGCATACCCTGTTAGGGATTTTTCTTGCAAGTATCTTTTAAAACTAGTATTGAATTCTTTCTCTTGTATAGTTCCAATATTATATATGCAAGAAAAGCCTAATTGATGAGGATTGGATAAGATCCTCCTTTTTTGAGATACACAGATTCAGGAAGGTATTACCTTTGAAAGATTACTAATTTACAATATCTATTATAGTGGATTATGTCTTCTTACTAGTTTTCTAAATGCCTTTTACTGTATCAATAAATAGATAACTATTCAAATGACTGTGAATAACCTGATATAGAGCTTAATAAGCCAAATCATTATCTTGACAACAAAAAATAGTAATGTGATAAGGATTCTCATCCTTATTCCTTTTATAGTTCTCAGAACTTAAGAGGGTTAAACTATTTGATTTTCTCTTAAAGGAATCATCAAACTAAATTTTATACTCTCTTAATATAATTAATAATGAGTGTATGCTTTCTTATGAATGCAATGTAATTGAAAGAGTGCTCTTAAATATTTGGATGATTGAACAATTACTTGCAAAACTATAAACCAGTGCCTAATCCTATGGGCTACAGAGTCAATCTTGAATGTAAATCCACAATTAGGTGACTAATGAAAATAGATCCAACCTAGATAGAATGCGTTACAAACTATCCACTCAATTCTCTAACTTTGTTTATCAGATCTCAAACATCAATATTCAGCTTCCTGGGATCATATGAAAGAATTACTCTTTCCTTGAAGGACCTCACAAATGATTGCACAACTACCTTGCAGTTGATGTATTTAAATGCCTTATAAATAAATACATAAAATATTGAATAGAAATAAAAGAGACAGCACAAGATATAAAATAGATATTTCAATTTATTTTATTAATGTCTAACTGCTTCAAAATACATTCAATAGACAAAAAGTACAGAGGCTCAGACAAAATTGTAGTAGTCTACCTTGTAATTCTATTTCATCATCTTTCAAAAAGTTACCATATGCTCTATTTATAGGCTAAAAATATATTGGAATCCTTAAGAAGTAAGGATGCTACAAGCTCCAGATGGTTCTAAGACCTAACCCTCAAATATAGAAAAGACAAAAGATAGGAAGGAACCAAGCTATGGATGGACAAAAATGAAGAATACAATCTGAATTGTTCTTTGTCTTCTTGTGATCTTTGGCGCTTTTGTCTGTATGTGTTTAGGATAGCTTCTGATATTTGTAGTGAGACCTATTGACCTCCATTACAAGATAATTTACACTAGTCTTCAAGATAGCTAACCTCCCTATGCTCAAAGAGTAGGTGCCATGTGTCCTCCTATTCTTCATGCATGATGTCCAAGTCAACAGTGACAAGATTTTTCTTCTTGGGCTTTGTTAAAACATCCCACGCTATGACATTATCTTCCTTCAGCCTTTCAAAGCTCTGAATGTTCTCTAATTAGGTCTTCTACCTCTCCCACCTTGCATCTGTGATGCTCTTGACATCTGTAATGAACTTATTGAAATTTGTTTCAGTCTTAAAGGTTTCACCAAGAACCTTGTTGTATCTGTCCATATCAAATTCTACTTTATCAGAAAGATACACCTCTTTATTAGGTAGCACAATGTCAAATTATGAGCTCCATACGCCTAGTGGCTTGATTTGACTATCTTCTAATCTTATTGAAGGCACAAATCTATTGTAATTAGGCCCAAACATTTTTAAGCTTCCCTCAATCTAATTTTCCTTGCCTTTGAAAAAGAACAAGGTTACCCCTATCTGTTCTATCTCCTCCCCAACTTGGGTTACTATTTCTAGCAGATCTGATCAATGTGGTTGCAAAGATGCTAACCTTTCAAATATTCCTATTCTTCTTGACCAAGTAGCATATTAAGGGTTCAAAATTGAAACAAAAGTGTTTACTTCCACTTGCAGGCTTGGAAATTTGCCATAAGATCAATACAATATATCTATTTTATCTTTTATTACATTGATCCTATGCTAAAAAATTTCAATCAATGCACCCAAAACAACATTATTATGCTCACTAGTCCCTTGCCCTATTTCTTCTTCAGCATTCTCTATTTCCTCTATTTGAATTTCTGCATCTTTTCCTTCTTTGTGCTTTGTAGGAGCAACTTCAGGCATATCTAGCAGTTTTTGTGTCAATTTTTCTATTAGCTTCTCTTGTGCCTTAATCTTTATCAGACCCAATTACCTATCCTTCACTATGTCAGTGGTTTCACTAGCCAGTTGTTTAAGTCTTTCAGACATCTGGATAGCCTTAGCTTCTTTCAATCATGCAAAATGGGTGATAACCTTGGAAATTGACATCTAGACAGCCTTAGCTTCATTCAATTGTGCAAAATGGGTGATAGCCTTGGAAATTTCCAAGTCTCCTATGTTCTCGACAGAGCAAATGATCTTGTCCCCTTATATTTTATCTTATATGTTTAGCAAGGAAGGCTTCTAATCCTTTGGAGCTAAGCTCCACATTGCTAGGGCCTAGGACTTTGGATTATATCCAAATCCTCTTATCATTTATCCAACCTATATTTTTGATGACAACTTGACATTGGGTTGCTTCCTTATTTGATCTATTATAAAGGTTGCAGCTAAGTCCCATCCTTCTACCAATAACATTACACTGGACTTTACTTGTTTCCTAGCTTCTTCTGGTGTGATTTATTCTGAATTAGGATCATAATCCTATAATACTTGCAAGGCCTCACTTGTCACTGGATCTCCTCCTTCCAACTACAGTTGTGCACCTACCTTCTTCTACTTATTCTAGATAAGAAACTCTTTAAATTATTTAGTCTTGATAAAATTGTCATCACTTAAGAATTTATCTTGGTATAGCAATATCTCATCAGTGCATGTTAGAAGAGCCAATTCAATTTCCTCTTCATCATCCTTTTGCAGCTTCTTTCTTTCTCTTATCTGCTTCCTAAGATGATGATCATAATCTCTATAACCAGTGATAAGAGCATCAATTATATCCTTTTTATTTTCCTTTTTCTTATCCTGAGATGGCTCTCATATTTCTATTCTTTGTTTCTTTAATGGGGGCTCATTGGTGACTTTAGTCTCAGGCAACTCTTTTAGGTCAATTATATTTTCTCCTTCTACTGCCTGTTCTTCAGCAAATGGCTAATCCATTGGATTAGGGCTAGAAACTGAATATCCTCCATCACTATCCTTTTCATATTATGATGAAGAATGCCCCTTTTGGCCCTTTTCCTTCACTACAAGTGCATCTTCTAGTTGTTCACATAACACATTGTATGAATCAACCATGGCATCAAGTCTTTTAAAATATGGTAAATATGGGGAAAAACCCCCAAAAGAAATTCCTTTCCTTTTCACCTATCTCTCCAAATCCATTAATTCATTAAATCTATCAGCCCTTTGACTGAATTCTTCCTCCATTATGTTTCTAATGAGGTCCTCCTCCATGAATTTTTCATGTTCTCTGGTAAAGGGGATAGTAGGTGTTAGGAGCTTCTTGGGACTCATTATAAAACCTTCTGTGTCAATATATCTACACAAGGCTACATTCATCCTATAATGGCTTATCCAATTATTCACTGGATCCACTACCCTTGTGCCAATTGTGAAGTTATAGATTCTGAACTGTCTAGGGGTAAATGTACCCTTTCCATGAGGATCCAAGTGCTCATTGTCTGTTAAAATTAACTGTCTGATAAACTCCAATGTTGTAATTCTAGGTGGCACATGGAATGGGAGAATATAGGGTGGGTGAGTACAACCATAAACCCTTATCAGAGTATAATTCTTCTCATAGTAAAAGTCCCCCTAGTTGTGGTCTCCTAGCCATTTTTCAACACATTGGCATGGCCTTAGTAGTTGTAGCACCTTCACTGGCAACCTAATCTTGTCTACACCTAGACACTTGAGAATTGGATATACTATTTAGTTCTGAAAAGCACAAAACTCTTGCTCCCTAGAGGTGTAGTTCGATACTCTTAACCAAAACTCTATTGGGTTAGCTTGATTATGATGAAACCTCTGAGGCCTCAGATACTAGAAATTCATAAGAGGAAAATTTTAATATATGATCAAATGCATTAATATGGAATAATCCATGAATTTAGGGTCTTTTTCCTTGTTTTAGATATCAATAAACCCTCGATGGATTTTATCAATTATATATTGAATATAATCAAAGTTTCTACTTGTATGAGGCCTATACATATCTAGGACAATCATAAGGATGTCTGAGCTTATTCTCTTAGGCCCTCCATCCCCTCCTAAAACTCTAAAACTCTATATAGTGCAAATGAAATATACTTCATATAAAAGTTGAGGTCTTATAATAATAGGGAGCAGTTCCTGGGATAGGTGCTATGTAATTCTTCATTATTCTAGGCACATGATATTCTTGAATCAACTTTGATGCAACCCCAGACTCTCTTGTATATCTAGCTTCTAAACTTTTCAAATTTATCTCCGTAGCCATTGGGTGATAGACATTGAATTCCTTCATGAATGAATTTCTATCTAGGGTTACTAGGGATTTTACATCATCCCTTTTTATGGTCTTGGTTAAGAAATCATACCTATTGGCTATCTCTAAAATGAAATCAATATCTACAAAGATATCAAGGACTACTAACATGGCTAGTCCATAGGTCCATAGGTTTAAAATTGGCATAGCTTCATCACTAGTTTTATAAAAATAATTGAAAAGGGAATAACCAAAAGAACCTAGAGTTTTGGCATCCCTAATGTATTGCAAATAATCAAAGAGATTATCAACATTTACCTTTCATTTCTGAATGGATCTAGGCAATAGAGTGATTAATTCCTCTGAGTAATTCCTCTTTCCTTTCATGTCATCTTCTGCATCACCACTTTTTCTGCTGGTAGAAGCTACACTTATTGCTTGACTCATCTTGTCAACTATTCTGTTAAAACATTATCTCACCAATATTGAAATAAATCTATCTCCAGATCACTCACTTCCAACTATGAGTCACTCAATTTACACTAGTGCACTAATTATGATTGTAATTCCATAGATTGTGGACTGAAAACTGGCTTGTTTCACTCTGTAAATCTGAGAAGCTCTATTTTTTGCATACACTAATTACTTAGAAAATTTTCACTCTGAAAACAATAAACTCTTGGTAAGGAACAATGATTAATGGTAACCCTTTTTATTTCTGGACCGTTAATGCATAAATCATATAATTGCAATTCAATCACTTGTTTCTTCAATTCTTCTTGTTGTGAAATCAATTTTTTCTCTAGCTGTAACCTATGAAAGTGATAGGAAATCAAATTTGAATGAGTTCTTTTTGATAAAAAACCCTTATTATATTCAAACAAGATCCAAATTCGATCTAATTGGCTATCTCACATACAACTGACCTATTTTTAAACACACTTGTCATAAATCTCTTAATTCTCATTGGCTGGAAACTGTACATCCTGGCGCCGATGAAAATTATTTGTTTTAAACTCTATTTCTGCTACCAGCGACCTCACAACTGTGTAATCTCCTTGTCGCTAAGAGTTACCTTTAACTGTGGTTTCTTACTAAGACTTGGCAACTTCCACATGATCAGCTTCCTGATCAACGGTTATCTCCTTGTCGCCAAATAAAATCAATTAACTCATATCCTTTTAGAGACTCCATGAATAAAGATTCTAAAAACTCATCTTTAACCTTGGTTTCCTTTAAGAGAATTGGCAATTGTGTAACCTCCTTGCCACCGAACAAACCTTTTAACTCATAATTTCTCTCAAGACAATGTGACTATACTTTATCTCTTAATCACTGAATAATTTTACATTTATCACTTTCATTTGGAGATAACCCGACTACCATTGATCTTCCTTTATCTATGTCTAACGGTCTGCGTTGAGTCTCCAGATTTTAAAGACAAACCCTAATTTTTCATGAGACTATGTGACCATTATCTCCAAGTTGCTAGATGTATTCTTCACTTTAAACTTTCCTTAGAGACTACGCAACAATTAAACACCCATCTCAATTATCCCTTTGTCTCCTAATCGCTGGATCTCCTTTGACTTTTCAAACTTTCTCAGTGACTTAGCGCCAATCGTTGGATCTTCTTTCATTTGATGGTTGTCACCAAGTCTCATGACTTTTCTCTTAACCATAACTTTCTTCTATGACCCAACAACAACACTAATTTTTAAACTGACATTTTAACTATGGATTACTCAGGAGACTTCGCGACCAAAAGAACTCGGTGTCGCTGAAAGATTTTCTAACTACAAGTTTTATTAAGAGACTTCCCGACCACCATTGGATCTGACTTAAGATGAACAACCCGTGCTAAGTCTCCAAGCCATTTAAGGTATATTCTTTTCCTTGGGAGATAATGTGACTAGGCTTTTTCGCTAAGTCTCATTATTTTATGGACTAACTTTAAAAAGCACATGATTTATCAAGGACTTTAAGTTATGAAAAAGTAACTTCAAAATAGAAATATGACTGAGATATTTAGGGTTTTAGCCATTTTTAAAGATAGGATGACCTAGAAATTAGGGTTTTGAACATTTTTCTTGATTTGGCTAAAATAATCTTTTTTAGAGGTATTTAAACAATTTTAGACAATATTTTCAACTCTTAAGCATGGAAATGACTGAGGATTTCAAAAATTTACTGAGCAGACTTCAAAATAGGAAAACAACCAATAGTGGCTCTATCAGAGGATGTTTAAACACAAGTTTATATCAAGCACCACATAATCTCTAGTTGCAGACTACTCAAAAGACGGTTACTAACCTATTATAGAAAGAAATACACAACTGAAGGAAACACACCTATTTACATATAATACATTAACTTACTTGTGAAAAAAACTATAATTTTCAACTGAAGAAAGGCTTCAAGAACTGCCCATGCACTGGCAATTCATAGTCTTCTTCATCCATGTTCTTCAAGATATAGGAATCTTTACCAAAGCTCTAAGAAAAAATAAAGGGACCAAGCCATAAGGATTCAAATTTCTTATGCTTCCCTTTATCCTCTGCTCTTACATTCCATTGAAGTACTATATCACAAGGTATAAATTTTCTACTACCACCTCTATTATCAAAAAAATACTTCATTTTTTTGCAGCTTTAAATTCTATTTCTGACCCTCTCTTCTGATTTCATCAAGCTCTGTTAATTGCATTATTTTGTCTTTCACTGGGTTAGATATTTCAAGCTCTTCTTCTTGAATAAACTTGTATACAGGTGTAACACCCCAAAATTGGCATCTTGCAACCTTAACCAATTTTGTTGCATTTGTCATTTTTCTGAATCATTAAAGTCCTATTGTACTAGGCAATTCTGAGTTTTTCACTGACTCTACTCGACCTGAGTGTCAAATATAGAAAATCCTAAATCTACATTAATCATACATTATGTTTAATTCCTAAATATCTATTGGCTAAACAAACCTTATGATCGAATTAATTTAATTATAAAGTTCTTGCACTTTAATTAAATTAAATTCACCCTCTTTAGCTGAGACACATGAAAAGGAATTAAACAATATTTAATTATTAAATAAATATCCTCATTTCAATAATTGAATTTAATTATTTAGATAATTGAGAAAAAGCAATTATGAGGTTATATTTATTTAATTAATTGAATATTCTCTCAGAAATCTTATCTCTATTCAGAAATGGAAAATTTGAATTAATTGTGCTTTAAAGAGAAAGAAAAAAATTAAAATCAAATAAAACAGAATTAAATAAAAAAAAGAAAGCAGTTAAAGTAGAGAGAAAACAATTTATTGTATTCTTTTAAATAAAGCTTTCTATTCTGTACTGGCTTTTCTATCTATTTTATTTCAAAGAGGAAAGTTTCTATTCTGATCATCTCTGAGTCTATAAAAGAACTCTCATTCTTCATTCAAAACCCCCCGATTACTTCTTGACCCCCTGAATTCTTAGAGAAAATATGCATTATTAGAATACTGGATTATTGTCATGTTTCATATAGAATAACTTCATTTTTTGCAATAGAATAACTTCAATTTCTAGAATAATGGCATTTAGCAATCATGTTTAGATTATCTCACATCTTTCATTTCTTAGCATAATCTTACATTATATTGCATTCATCATGATAAATCCTTCGTTCTTAGATTGGTCCTCTCGTTCTAAGAGCAATTTCAAAAACCCCATCTAGATAGAAGGCAACAGGTCGAATCATGCAGGCAGACCGGATGAATAACTCATATTCAGTCTTGTTTGTATCTAGTGAAGAAGGACTATGTTGAAGTGTGTCATTGATTAACAAGGCCAAAATTAACACATACATATTTGGCACCTATTGTGGGGCAGGTACATTTCTGTTCTGGCCTCATTTCATTCCAAATTTTTCATTTTTTTGCATTTTGTCTGTACTTCCGTACAGGTTCTATTTTAATTTTGCGTGAACTTTCTATACATCTCACGCGAACTTTCTAGTTCTTCGCGTGGCTTACTATATTTCTTTGCATGATCTAGAATACTTTATCGCGCAAAATTTCATGCCAGAGTTCTCATTTTTATATATTTTTACCTTAGTTTTCTAACCACCTGCTATTTTCTGACATTTGTGTTTCTCTAATTTTATCTTTTGAAACATCATAACAGTGGTTTGCAGGACGCTGAGATAAAGAAAGCCATTATAAAACTTCTGACATGTTTGTTTCTAGACACTGATATGAAGAAAGGCATTACAAACTACTAATGGGTTTATTGCAGGACGTTTGTCGAAGACCTTGCATGTTTTCACAAACTTCTTATGTCTATTTTTGGTAGTTAAAACACGCTTCGGTTGGTGCTTAAAATGAATCATTGTCTTGTGTGATTGAAGTGTTTTTTAGATTGTAATCCTAAGAACTACATGAACGTATCCTCTCCCCTCGCCTTTATGGATCTTGAGTGTAAGAGAAGTTCATGTGATTCTTCTAGAGTGACTACCTCCCAAGAGCTTTAGCAGAGCTGGTGAGAGTGGTTGCCCAACCGGTAATAGGCTAAAGCCAAGCCCTTCCAAACCGGTATACAAAAAATACTATTGTGATTAATGTCACAATAGACAGGTGTGAATTCATTGTGGCAACCAAAATCTCCTCTAGTACCCTAGTGGTGCGTTAAAGTCCCAACATCGTTAAGGTGAAAGCCTTGCTTTGAACGGATTGGGAGAGCCCCCTTTATTGGGAAAATGACTTGATCACAACCACCTGAACGAATGTCTTTACTACAAACTGTTGTTCTAGTTTTCCAAAAACCCTCTATCTGCTGGCGCGAAAGGTTAGAGACCAACTAAGACACCCCACATTTTTATGGCTTTTAGTAGAGATAACAGCCCTTTGGGAAGAAATTCCTTTGGGGTCTGAAGCTTGGTATGCCTGAGAAGTGAGTGCATATGTAAGGAGGAGCCCGTGCTTCCAAGATTCTAAGTTATCCACTAAGAGTAAGTGTAGCTAAACTTTGGTTCAAGTGGGGATTCAACAAATATTTTCTTGGCTATCCTAGGATTGTGACGTTCTTGTTCTGGTACTATAAACATTCTATTTACTGTGTCTTGCGTGGGTGTATCACTTAAAAAATTGAAACTATCAACAAAACACCCAAATTGTCAATCTTGAACATGTCCAAAACAATCTATCACTCAAACTATTTATCAAGAAACAACATGATTTCATCTTGGAAAACACAAACTGGTCTTAATAGTCTGATTTTGTAAAATTTTTTTTTTCACCATTTGCATAATTTCGTGCGAAATTTCCCAAATTTTGCATCACTCAGTGAGAATTTCTGCGCGATATAGAATTCTCTATCGCACAAGATTTTGCAATAGTGCACTATTCTATCAGTCTTTATTTTGCCACACTTGTGTCATTCTTCGCGTGAAGCAAGCATTTCTTCACGCGGTTCAGTGAGAAACTTTGCACGACATAACATTTTTTCACGTGAAACTGTAGTCTTTTTTCCAAAAGAGTGAGCCAAAATTTACCAGTCCGTTGTTCTTCTGTCAAATATGGTCTCTCAAATGGGTCTATTTTTCTGCCATCTATCTTCACACAGTTTGAAACTTAGTTTCTTGGGTTGAGAACTACGTGATTCTTTCTTAAACTAGTCTTGTCTCATGTCTTTTTGATTTCTTTCATCTGTGTCGTCATGCCTTATGTCACAATAGTCATCTCTTGGCTTGTTTTAGCCTCATCTTAAACGATTTGCACCAAGGATAATTCACCTTTTGGCACGTTCTGTGCAACTACTTTGAGACAATTTCAAGTTTGGTCCTAGTTCACTTTCCTTGTTCAAAACTTTGTCTATGACTATCACAACTCAAAGTGGAAACACATTTCCTTCAATCAATCAACACAAATCTATACTTTTCGCACCATTACTAGCTACATCTAGTGAGGAATCATCTTGATCTCCTTCTCTAGTACATCGACCTTACAATAAACAGTCATTTCCTGTGGATCTTAGTCGGGTTCAAAACCCTTTGTTCCAAGAAAACCCAAATTCAGAGAACACTCAATATTTTCATACCAAATCTTTACACATTGAGTCCTTGCATTCTAGCAAGATGGCAGACCATAATCAATCAGGTGGTGAGTTTAGCAGAACTGATCTCTTTAGAAATTGGGGTAAGTCCCATTCTGAAGATCCCCTTAATGATACACCAATAGAAATCACTCAAGAAGAGATTGCACTAGCTCGTGCTAACAAGGATTTTTGTAGGATGATGGGAATTCTCCTAGCTAAGGAGAAAGAAAAATACATTCTTGAACTAGCCAATCAAGGGGCTAAGTTACCTTTTGATTATGCTATTGAAACACTTGTTGAGAAAGAGGAAGAAACTAAAAATTCCCGTTTGCGCAAAGAAATGCAAACTATGTGAGAGCAACTCTCTCAACTTTTGAAAGACAAAGACAAACCTGTTACACAATTCACACTGGAAAGCATTTGTCCTTTCCCATTTGAAAAAGATCTTCACATGCCTCCTTTTCTCAAAGGAGTTGAACTTCCTAAATATGACAAATAATTGGGTACATCTGACCCTCAAGACCATTTGAGAGAATTTGGTTCTCTCTCCATGTAATTCATTCATGACACAACCTATCTCATGCATCTTTTCCCATGTAGTTTGGGAGGATCAGCTATGGAATAGTTTTCTAGACTACCAACTGGCATCAAAACTTTTGATGAAATTGCCAATTTGTTTCTACAACATTATTCTCACAACATCCAACATCCGGTTGATATCTGAGATCTTTGCAACTTGAAAAAAAATAATGGGGACTCCTTCTTGGCATTTTTCCAAAGATGGAAACAACTTTATACACGATACTCTTGCAAGATACTAAATCTGAAAAGTTGGACATCTTTCTCGATAATCTTCTCCCCAACTTTGGGTACCAAGTATAGCTTCAAGGTCCTCTAACCTTTGATGACATGATTAAACAAGCTGTAAGAATCAAGACGTTCATGATCAAGAAAGGAGAATTGACCTTACACAAGGAAAACAAACAAGGGTCTTCTTCCTCAAGCAAAGATAAACCCAAATTTCCCAACAAGAACCAAAATGTTGTGAATGATGGAGTTGTAGACAATGTGACTCCTAAGCCTTCCAAGGCTACCTTTAATCTCACTACCACAATGCAAGCAGCTAAATCCACTGAACTGGCTGCGAAAAGATCCAAATCAAGCACTTCATGATTTTCTGGATCTAGACCTTGGGCTCCTAGACCCAAGCGCAAATTCACTCCTTTAGGAGAATCTCTTGAGGCAGTTTACAAGACTCTTGTGAACAAACATTTACTTACTCCATTGGATAATCCATGACCTTTTGATCTACAACCAAGACCTCATTGGTGGAATGAATCCACTTATTGTTATTTTCACCAAAACAAAGGTCATACCGTAGCTTCTTGTCAAAAATTGCGGCATACAATCTAGGATCTCATTGATAGTAAGGTTATTGCTGTGGGAGGTCACAAAAAAAATTCTGATCACCAAGCTTTCAAAGACCCATTTCCTTCTCATGGGAAAGGTGAATCATCTAAATGTAAAAATATAGAAGCTAAGGTCAACTATACATACACTAATAATGAAAATGTCAGTAATATGGTTGAACCTGTTGATACGAAATATTGTAATGTTGTAACTTTCAAGGGGAAGGAAGATACTTCTATATCCAAAACACCTTTCCTTTTGTGAGGGTTTACACCTCAGTCTTCTGAACAAGGACAGTCTCAAATGAGTGCTAACATTGTCACTCGATCTTGTGCTAAGATCATTCTTAAACGCCCTGAGCCTTCTATACCTACATCAACTCAACCTTCAAACAAAGCTAAGGTTGAATCTGTTACTAAAAATCCCAAAGTGGGTTCTTCATCTAATACTACCAATTACAACATTCTTGATCAATTGCAATGTACTAATGCTCAGATAACAATCTTTGAGCTCCTAGAAATCTCCCCTACTCATAGGGAAATTCTGGACAAAGCCCTCACTGAGGCAAATGTCCCAAAATATCTTGATCTCGATTGATTTCAATCTATGGTAGGTCACTTGACCTCCCCACATTACTGGTCTTTCTCTAGGGAAGATGACCATTCTTTGAGTCACCCGCATAATAATCCTTTGCACATTGAAGTCATGATTGGTCCCAGGCATGTTCACCGTGTTCTCATAGATAATGGTGTTGGCCTAAATATTTTCTTTTCTAGTTTCCTTATCGAGTTAGGCTATGGAAAAGACCACATTGATGCTCACAAAAAGATTACCATTAAAGCATATGATGAGGAAGAACGTAAATCCAAGGGGCTGGTTGTATTGCCAATAAGAGTTGGTCCTATTGAACATGATGTTATTTGTCAAGTGCTTGACATTCCTTTAGCATACAATATTCTGCTAGGAAGGCCATGGATCCATGAAATGCAAGTTGTCCCTTCCACATACCAAAAGTGCATTAAATTCCCATTTCAAGGATTTGAAGTGACTATACCTGCTAATACACGCTATGACTGTAATGCTCTCACCAAATCTGCTGACATCTTTGTGCCTACCAACAAAGAATCTATTGAACTCTTTGAGGATAAATTAAAAGAAATGGAAAAGAGTTTGACACTTAAAGAAACTGGCATGGGAGGATATCAGATTGAACCTGTGCTATCTATTACATCTTTGCCTTTGTCTCCCCGTTCTTATGGGAGACCTTCTGAGAGCACTAAACCTTCTACAGTTCCTCCTCCAACAAAATATGGTGGTACTTTTGTACAAGCCACAGTACCATTAGAAGAAGAATCTGAAGACAAAGCTATCAAAGATTGGATCTATAAAGGAGAAGACAATTCTAAACAAAATCCTACTTATGATATGAAATCTGAGAATTATGGAAAAGGTTTATCCATTATGCAATGTTTTGGTTACAAAGGAAATGGTCCCATAGGTACAAATCATAATGGCTTGGTCGCACCACTTGAAGCTATTGGTCTCAGAACTCGTGACTCTACAGGTATAGGCTTCCAGAAGCTCACATTTCGATTAGGAATAAACAATTTTGTACCTCGAGAAGATAAGAAACCAACACCCAAAGAAACACCTAAAATTGCAGAACCTGAAGAGAGCTCTAATGAGGATACTTTTCCTTATCCTATTCCACCAGACCTGGATGCATTCTTTGCTGAGCCATATACTTTTATACCTTGTGTCAGTATAGTAGACACTGATAGTGATTCTGATACTACCACTTCAATGGATCCATTAACTTATGAAGAATGGAAAGACATATATACTCTGAATCCTGGTCAACACGGTGATTTATACATACCACCACACTTTCAAGAACAATTTGACTAGGAATTCAAGTCACTTCTTATTACACAAGAGGTGGCTAATGCTACAAACACTACTGAAGAACCTAAGTCAATAGGTGTTCATCTGACCATAGTAGAAGTTCTAGGAAGGACTCATCCCAACTAGGGACAAAGAGTTGATCTTACTCATGTTCTTGATATGACACCTAATGATGAAATGGACTCTCATGAATATGAGTTCGAAAGCTTGTCATATGCCACATCTGACAGAGATACAGATATAGCTAATGCATATGAAAACCTTCTCGACGTAGGTGAGGGGTCTAGTGTCAGGTTAAATGAGTCTGACTCCCTAGATGTTAACATGTCATCTACTATGGTCATTAGGAATCAAAGGAATTCAACTATACGTTTGGATGAGATCGCTTTGGGTCTCAACTTGCTTGTCCATGCCTTTGATGATTATATCATGAATGCACTTGAACCTGTCACTCCTCTTTCACTTCACCATCTTGAGCTTATAGACTAAAATGCTACCTCCCCATCTAACAAAGTCGTTACATTCCATAATGATTATGCTCTTGCCTGTTACCTACACACTATCAAACCTGTAATGTCTCATACTAGCGAAGAAAGTGTTAATATGACAGAGGCAGACATCAAGTATCTTAGTCACAAAATAAAAAGAAGAAAAATAGGTGCTCTGATGGTGAAAACTACCTTTTGGCAGTATCAGAACCTAAAATAGTCAAAATAAAAGATGTATCCAAAGGTGAAAACCTCTCTAAGGCGCCTGAGGATGAGATACTTGATGCCCTCCCAAGTCATTTTCAGGAAAGATCATCTATTCTTATTGAACCAACTCAACCTATAAAATTGGGCATAGAGGTAGAACCTTAGATTATTCACTTGGCACAATCATTATCAGAGGCAGAGAAAGAGGAATTCATTACATTCTATAGAAACAAAAAGATTAACTTTGCATGGAAATATTCAGACATGCCAGGATTAGACCCTAACCTAATCATGCATCATCTATCTATTGCACCTGGTGTTAAGCCTATCAAATATAAGCTTCACAGAATGCATCCACACGTAGCTCTACTTGTCAAAGCTGAATAAGAGAAGTTTCTTAAGGTAGTGTTTATCAGAGTAATTGATTATGTATAGTGGATCTCAAATATTGCTCCAGTATCCAAACATGATAAATCCATACGAGTCTGCACAGACTTCAGAGACCTGAATTTGGCATGTCCTAAGGATGATTTTCCATTTCCTAACATTGATATGATCATAGATATGACAGCTGGGTATGAAATGTACTCATTAATGGATGGTTTCTCTGGCTATAATCAGATAAAAATTGTGCTAGAGGACCAAGAGAAAATAGCTTTCACATGTGCTTGGGGCACCTTCTATTGGAATGTCATGCCCTTTGGGCTAAAAAATGCAGGTGCTATGTATCAGTGAGCTGTTACTACTATATTTCATGACATGTGCATAAAACAATGGTAGATTATGTGGATGACACTTTGGTTAAAAGCATGCATCAAAAGAAACATCTTGCTGATCTAGGTCCTATCCTAGATCGTATGGAACAATTCAGTCTGAGACTTAATCCTAAGAAGTGCGCATTTGGCATAACATCTGGTAAATTACTTGGCTATATCATCTCTGCTAAAGGCATTGAAGTAGATCCTGTGAAGGTACAAGCTATTTTGGAAATTCCACAACCTACAAACATCAGACAAATGAGAGGCCTCCAAGGCTGACTGCAGTCTATCAGGCATTTTATCTCTCAACTGGCGGATAAGTCACAAACATTTACCAAGACTCTACACAAAGGTGTGACTTACCAATGGAATAAAGAATGTGATGAAGGGTTCATGCAAATCAAACAGTATCTAGCACACCCACCGATCTTGACACCTCCTATTCATGGGAAGTCACTTATACTGTATATCTCTACTACGGATATGTCATTGGGTATCCTATTGGCTCAAGAAGATCAAAACAAGAAAGAAAGGGCTATATATTACATTAGCAGAACTCTAGTGTCATATGAAATGAAATATTCCGCTATAGAGAAGGCTTTCCTAGCAGTGGTGTTTTCTTCAAAAAAATTACGACACTATATGCTGGCTCATACTACATGCCTAATTGCTAAAATTGACCCTCTGAAATACTTGCTCAGTAAAACTACCCTCACAGGTAGACTAGCTAAATGGGTCATGCTCCTCAACGAATTTGATATTCAGTATGTAGAAATAAAAGCCATAAAAGGGCAAGAAATAGAAGATCAGTTGGCAGAAGCACCTCTAGTTGATCATCAACCATTGCACATGGAATTTCCAGATGAGTCCATATTGCTTCTCACACATCGCTCATAGACTATGTTTTTTGATGGCTCATTTACCCAACAGGGGTCAGGTGCTGGGATACTATTCATTACACCTCAAAGGTATGCTTTACCAAAAGAACACAAGATGTTGTTTCCTTGTACAAACAACATTGCTGAGTACGAAGCCCTAATCAATGGTATGAAGATTGCCCTTGAGTGGTGAGTAGATGAAATCAATATTCTTGGAGATTCACAATTAGTTATCAATCAAGTCAATGATATCTATCAAACAAGGGATGACAAGTTGGTACCCTATAAATGGTTGGTCGATGACCTCAAGTAGTATTTTACTCATATCACATTTCAACAGGTTCCAAGGGTAGATAATAAAGTAGCAGATGCCATGGCTACTCTTGCCTCTATGCTACAAATGCCTGAAAATGATTTTAGACATGAATTCCTAGTGGAGACGTTATGCTACCTAGCCTATGACTCCCCTGACTCTCGGATGATTTGTTCTATCATAGGAAATGATTCATCCCGCTACCATCACATATTTTCCTACCTACATGACCAGATTGTTCCAGACACTTACTCTCGGAATGAGAAACGTCACCTAATCTGTAGTGCTTCACGGTTTGTCATCATCACTAATGACTTGTATAGATGTGGTCTAGACGGTACCCTCCTTAGGTGTTTAGAACCCGATGAGTCTGTTGGTACTCCTAAATTTGGAACAAATTTGGAGTGACCATGTTTGATTTTCGGACAAGCAAAGTAAGTACCCTTGAAAATTTTGTGTGAGAAGACTCAGTTAGAGTGCTTGTAAAAGGTGTCTGGATAATTTTTATGAGATACAAATTTGGAAGAGGCTTTAATGCCTTCCATTTGAAATATGCAGTGGGTCCCAGCTCCTGATTTCCAATTCTGACATGTTTAGGGAGTAGTCATTTTGAGGGGGTCACCTAAATCTGCATGTTGCTTAATTGTCA
>MU226247.1:808005-870933 GCA_018584345.1 Thuja plicata
ATTTAAACATTTTTGGGAGGGATTTCTTAATTAAATATTTTTAATTAAGATAAAGGGATTTAATGACATAAAAATAAATAAATAAATAAAATAATTAATTAATTAATAAATGATGATGTCATCAAGGGTTTAGGGGAATATTAATAAATGAAATAAACTTATTTAATTTATTTAAAAACATAGGAATTAATTATTTAAACAATGAAATTACTTTTTAATAATTAGAGAACTATAGCCATTTTAATTAAATTAAATAGGCTAGGGGAATGGGTTAATTGCAAGTGGGTATTTGATTTAGGGATTTATTTAATTTCTTTATACTTAAATAGTATAGCCATGTTTGATTTTGATTTGATTTGAATAGTATGGCTATAATAGTTAATGTAAATCAGTGATAAAAATCACCTAGGATATTAAATTGATTAAAAGAATTATGCCAAGCAGTAATAGGGTCGTTTGGACATAAATCAAGGGTATGATCACACTTCGGGAAAATAAGGGCCATAGTTGCGATAGACCAAATTCAGGTGGTTACACTATCTCCTTGCTTGTTATTGCTCTGTTTGTTATTGTTTTGTTTGTTATTGATCTATTTGTTTACGCATGATATCACTCATGGTTATCTTGGCTTTGAATGCCTCGATATTGGTGTACTCTTGCAACATTAACTAGAAACAATGTTCAGGTCATCTTGGATATTGTGCCCTAGTGCTTACGATTGTTTCCTACATTTTATCCAATGATGAGTCATATTCATATCCTTATGGTTGCATTGTGGCACTAATAAGTGTTGTATAAACTTTGATGTTCCAAAAAATGCTCGATGATGATGATTATATGATGGGTCTCACAACCATGTCCTAGAATTGCACTTTCATATGACATTTAGCATAGGATTGCATTTTCATTCTAGACTTGCATTGTGGCAGCAATTCAGTGTTCTCTTCTTTGCATTCTCCTGGGTTCATACATAGGGGAGTTCTTCTTCCTTTGCATTCTCCTGGGTTCATACATAGGGGAGTTCTTATTCAGAGTCTTGGTTTCATCATGAATGCCTAAGTGTTTGATCCTTTCTCTCTATCTTTAGGTATCTGCTCAACCTATTTTCAGGATCGAAATCAAAATCTGACACTTCTATATAGCTCAAAATCACATTTTAAAATTTTTGGGACCGACGCGATCGGACACTTGTACAGTCAACCTTCTGACATCGCTTTCCTGTCAGAATCTTATCATATCATAATTTTTTGAAATCTTTGACTTTTTGCCTCAAAAGTAAACTCTGGTCAACTATAGTCAACCCTAGTCAAACTTGGTCAACCAAACCTTGAAGTCACTCGAAATTGATTCTGAATCTTCTGAATTCTTCCATAATCTACTCTGAGTTCTTATTGATCTCTGACTCAACATCTATCTGTGATTTTTTTGCTCTCCATCATCAATATGATGTGTCATCATTCTATTTTGCTCCCGAGGGGGCAGGATGATTACATCATTAAATCTCTTTTCCAATCAATCTGATATAATTTTCAAAAGTCCTCATTGCTAGGGGGATTTCAATCACTTAGGGCATGTTTAGTTTTTCGTACCTCACGGTCTAAACTAGGTGTTCCATGCTTTTCAATCACTTGGGGCATGTTCAATTTTTTGTACCTCACGGTCAAAACTGGGTGTTCCATGCTTTTCAATCACTTGGGGCATGTTCAGTTTTTCGTACCTCATAGTCAAAACTGGGTGTTCCATGCTTTTCAATCACTTGGGGCATGTTCATTTTTTTGTACCTCACGGTCAAAATTGGGTGTTCCATGCTTTTCAATCACTTGGGGCATGTTTAGTTTTTTGTACCTCACAGTCAAAACTGGGTGTTCCATGCTTTTCAATCACTTGGGGCATGTTTAGTTGTTCATACCTCACTGTCAAAACTGGGTGTTCCATGCTTTTCAATCACTTGGGGCATGTTCAGTTTTTTGTACCTCATGGTCAAAATTGGGTGTTCAAGCTTTTCAATCACTTGGGGCATGGTTAGTTTTTTGTACCTCATGGTCAAAACTGGGTGTTCAAATCTTTTCTTCTGTGCTTCATGCATCAGACTATTCTTTGAATCAATGCACTGCTCGCACATCAATTCAAAGAGGGGCAAAATGTAACACCCCCAAATTGGAATCTTGCAACCTTAACCAATTTTGTTGCATTTTTCATTCTTCTGAATCATTAAAGTCCTATTGTACTAGGCAATTCTGAGTTTTTCACTGACTCTACTCGACCTGAGTGACAAATGTAGAAAATCTGAAATCTACATTAATCATACATTATGTTTAATTCCTAAATATCTATTGGCTAAACAAACCTTATGATCGAATTAATTTAATTATAAAGTCCTTGCACTTTAATTAAATTATATTCACCCTCTTTAGCTGAGACACATGAAAAGGAATTAAACAATATTTAATTATTAAATAAATATCCTCATTTCAATAATTGAATTTAATTATTTAGATAATTGAGAAAAAGCAATTATGAGGTTATATTTATTTAATTAATTGAATATTCTCTCAAAAATCTTATCTTTGTTCAGAAGTGGAAACTTTGAATTAATTGTGCTTTAAAGAGAAAGAAAACAATTAAAATCAAATAAAACAGAATTAAATCAAAAAAAGAAAGCAGTTAAAGTAGAGAGAAAACAATTTATTGTATTCTTTTAAATAAAGCTTTCTATTATGAACTGGCTTTTCTATTTGTTTTATTTCAAAAAGGAAAGTTTCTATTCTGATCATCTCTGAGTCTATAAAAGAACTCTCATTCTTCATTCAAAACCCCCTGATTACTTCCTGACCCCCTAAATTCTTAGAGAAAATATGCATTGTTAGAATACTGGATTATTGTCATGTTTCATATAGAATAACTTCATTTTTTGCAATAGAATAACTTCAATTTCTAGAATAATGGCATTTAGCAATCATGTATAGATTATCTCACATCTTTCATTTCTTAGTATAATCTTGCATTGTATTGCATTCATCATGATAAATCCTTCGTTCTTAGATTGGTCAATGGTAGCGAGACTCTCATTCTGAGAGCAATTTCAAAAACCCCATCTAGATAGAAGGCAACAGGTCGAATCATGCAGGCAGACCGGATGAATAACTCATATTCAGTCTTGTTTGTATCCGGTGAAGAAGGACTATGTTGAAGTGTGTGGTTGATTAACAAGGCAAAAATTAACGCATACAAGAGGTAATAAATTATTCATAGGCATTATAGACCATAAACCACATACAAGTTCAAATGGTGATTTACTAGTGGCTTTTTTGGCTGTTATCCTCTTAGCCCATAGAGCTAGTTTCAACTTTGTATGCCAAGCTCTCTTATTTTTTTTTAGGTCTTCTTTAAAATATTCAAAATACTCTTATTGGTCGATTCTTCCTGACCATTTTCATGAGGATGATATGGGGATGAGTAAGACATTATGATCCCATATTCATTACAGAAATCCTTGATTTAATCATATCTGTAGCATATAGCATTATCCATTATTAGCTTGGCAGGGACACCAAATCTTGTTAAAATGTTTTCTAGAAACAAATCCGTAACCACTTTGCTTGTTTCTTTTTTAGTGGGAATAGCTTCAATCCACTTTGTAAAATAATCAGTGGAAAAAAGTATCCAAATCTGTCCTCCACTAGATTTTTCTAAAAATTCTCCAATAAAATCAATACCCCACATTGCAAAAGGTGCTTCAACACTTACAAGGTTCAAGAACATGGCACATGAGAATTTTAAATTATTTGAGAACCTCTGGCAGGGCTCACATTTTCTTACAAATGCATGAGTATCTTTAAATATACTAGGCCAATAATAACCATCCCTCAAAATCTTATGAGCAGTGGTCTTAGTAGAAAAATGCCCATCACATACTCCACCATTCATTTCAACTAGTACTTTCTCAACTTGGCTTTTATCTAAACATAACAATAGTACACCATTTCTGTCCTTCCAATATAGATCTCCTTGAACTAAGGTGTACTTCTGAGCTTGTATTTTAAGACTCCTCTTTTCATTATCTAACATTACTTGAGGACACTTGGTATTTTTAAGGTAATACATGATATCAACATAGAAAGGTTGTCTTTCAATACTTGTTACTGCTGAATCTTGTATCACTATATTATTCACTTGTACCAAGTCTAAGTTTTCTTTTGTCATCAATTTTTCTAGACCTTGTCCTCTAACCAATTTATTCATATGTATTTCTAAGTTAAATTCCTAAATTCTATTAATCCATTTACATCTCTTACCACTCACTTCTAATTGGGTAAGAATGTCCTTTACTGCCGAATGAGGAACATATGCAATAACTCTCGCACAAAACAAATAGGTTCTGAATGATTTAATAGATTTTACCAATGCATATGCCTGCTTCTCCATCATTTCATAGTTTAATTATGTAGCTTGGAGAGATTTGCTAAAGAATGCAATTGGATGTTCAAATCCCTCCTCATCTTTCTGAAGTAAAACAACAACAATAGTATGAAAAGATGCAAATGAGAACAAAGAAAAGGGCTTACTGTAATTAGGAGATTTTAAAACAGGGGCCTCCTGTATTGCTTTCTTAATTTTTTCAAATTCCAATTGAGCTTCTTCATTCCACTGGAACTTTGCATCTTTCTTTAATAACTTGATAATTGGCTTGACAATTTCAGCAAAATTTGCAATGAATCTTCTCACAAAATTAATCTTTCCAAGGAAAGATTGCACACCTTTGATATTTCTTGGAGCAGTGACCTTTTGAAAAGCTTCTATTCTCTTAGGGTCTATCCTTACCCCATCTTTGGACACTATATGTCTCGATAGCTTTCCTTTTGTGACTGCAAATTGACACTTTCTAAGCTTTAGTGAAACACCATATTCTAAAGCCTTGATAAAAAAATTTCCTAGATGTTCACAATGATCCCCTACTTTCTTAGAAAACACAATCAAATCATCTTGGTAGATAACCATGAATAAATCAATAAACTCCTTAAATGCTACATCCATAGCTCTCTGGAAAGTTGCTCCTGCATTTATTAGTCCAAAGGGCATTCTAACATATACATAAGTTCCCCATGAAGTAGTAAATGCAGTCTTAAATTGTTCTGACTCTTTTACAAGTACCTAGTTGTAGCCTGAAAAGTCATCCATCCTTGATAACAACTCACAACTAGTAACTTTATGCAACATTGCCTCCATATTTGGTAGAGAATAATTGTCTTTCAAGGAAGCAATGTTCAGATTTATGAAATCAACACACAATCTTATATCACCATTGTTTTTTGTCACTGGTACTAGATTTGAAACACAGGTTGAATATCTGATAGGCTGGATAATTCCAACATCCTTTGATTTCATCATCTCCTATTGCATCTTGGGAGCCAATAGTGGATTAACGGATCTTTTCGTTTGTCTAAATGGTTTTACATATGTTTTGAGTGGGATTTCATGCTAGAAAAGGTCTTCCCTATAAGCTTTTAAATCTTCATATGACCATGCAAAAACATGCTTTATTTTCTCAGTAATTTTATCAAGTTGGCTCTAACATAAGAATCCAATCCTTTTCCAATATAAACTATTTGAGGAGTGGTCTATGATCCTAAATTTATCTCCTCTAAATCCTCAATCTTGGCATTGCTTATTCTTGATGTATGTTCACTTTGATTACTAAAAAATGCCTCTAGTTCTACCAATCCTTTAGGAATCTAGTTAGAACTTAGTTGGACAACCTCATCCCCCAGTATACAATCCTTACCATCAATGACCTCAAGCAAATTATTTCAATCTATGTGTTGGTCTTCATAATGATCAAGGCCTTGAAGAAATCTAAGGATATCTTGGTCATCCTCAAACACTTGGCAGTTGTAGATATTGTCAGGGACAACTAGTCTTGTCTTTACCTCAATAATTGATACCCTATTTAAGGTCAAATCATCATTTTTCAAAGAAACATTAGCTAAGAAATTTGCCACAATAGTTTTAGACCTTTTTATCAAATTTATAATAAAGGCATAAAAAAATTCTATTTGGTCCCAAATAGCATTTGTATACATTTTTAATCTACCATTCTTCACAACATATTTGGACCTTACTTGGGCTACTAGTAACTCTGAGTCACCATAAAATTTTAAACATTTTATACCATGTTTAGCATCAATGTCTAGCCCTAGAAACAAAGATTCATACTCTGTTGTATTATTTGTACACTGAAAAGATAGCAGAAAAGAATATTTGAATGTGGTACCTCATGGAGATATAAGTAGTATTCCAGATCTTGATTATTCTTTTGAATAGGCTCCATCAAAATACATTTTCCATAAAACTATTAGAAGTACAATATTGGGAAAGAAAGATACTGAAGGGGGGGTGAATCAGATCTTAAAACTTAATCACTTAAAACAAATTGATCCACATTCATACATATATGAATTTAACCTAACATCAGATAGCATCCACAACATGAAATATATAACCCATAACACAAAATTTTGGTAACCCAGAAACCCAAATAGGTAAAATAGGGGTGAGGATGACACCCACAAAATCTTCACTGTTGCAGCAATAAAGTGTGCATGTTAGGGCTACAAGAGTTTTGATTACAAAATTCAATCTACCTAGTTAAAGGTCTGTTTGGTTAATAACTAAAGATCATTACAATCTACCTTGTGAAAGGATTTCAACTTACAATAAAGTAAGCACTTGGCTAAGAGATTTAAAGAAGGTCTATTAGAACCACTCTGTTAAGAGATTTCACTTGATACACTTGTTAGAATGTTTCAAGTAGTGATCCTTCATTATGTACTCAAATGTTGATGACAAATCTTCTCTTTCCAATACCTTCTATGATCTCACAATCTGATATGTCTTTTCTTTTCTATTCACTGCTCTTTCACTCTGCTTGATCTAAGATTCTTCACAAAATAATTCACTGTTCATCTCTCATGAACACACAACCCTTCTCTCTATATTATCATAATAGGGTTAGAAGCAATCTTATATGTCTTTACGGATCTAGCAGTGAGATCTAGATCAATGATCAAGATCTAATATTTATGCCTCCAAAGCATTCCAATTTTTTGATTGGCTCCATGCCATGCATAGGATAAAATAATTAAATGCATAAATAACTCCATAGATAAATATTAAATTCTTACATATGTCAACTCGAAGCTCATACAAGTTGGCCTAAACATTTTACCTCAAAGTTTGAATCAATCCTAACATGTATGCAAAAATTGTTCTACTCAACACTTAACATCTTTGTCACCCAACACTTAAATATTCTACTCGTATCAGCATGTTGTAACTCGACAACGTGTAAACTTTCTCAGCAATGTTGCTTAGCCTTGAATTGTTTTAGCTCGGCCATAGTGATAACCAACTAAAAATACCTAAGTAAATGAATAAGTGTTGGTCACTAATCATCAACAAAACTTAGGGATTAACAATCTCCCACTTTGATATTAGTGGCAAAAACACACTTATCATTTCTTTCGATTCGTTCCATCCAGAATGTTTGCTAAGTACACAATGTACTCCCCCTAGGAATGTACTCCATACTATATACAAAAATTCACATAGTATACATGCCTTCAAAAAAATATATTTACAATTATACCTGTATTGTTCCTCTTATGTTGTATCCTTGTCAGATTCCCCCATGTTTTTTTCACTGATTGCAAGTGGGGTTAAGTTGTACTTATCCAATAACTGATTATGAAGTTGTAAAGTGGAAGTAAATGCAGTGTCCCAACTGTCCTTAACATACTTCATAACCTCTAATTTGACTTCTAGCTCCATAGCTAGACTCACTAAACTTTTTGCAGTAGAGAGATTTGAATTTCTCTTAACCAATTCTTTTGCAGCTGAAAGTTCTTTCTAAATTACCTCCAGATGAGGTATCAGGTTTGTCTGAATAGTAATCAATTTGGCCCTTATTTGACCATCTTCAGCCATGAGCTCGGCTATTCTCCTTTGTGCATTAGTCAATCTATTAAAACGTAAGGAGCTAGTGCTAGCATCCATACTCAGTGAACTCCCAGTTAACTTCAAGTCTAATTGCAATTTCTCTATAGCCTATAGATTATCCTTTGTGAAGAATTCTACATCACATAAATTCTTATACAAAGAGTAAACATTGGTTGCAACTTCCTCCAAAATTTCTACAAGAAAAAAAAGTTCAACCTACTTTGTCGCAATCTCTTCTGAGATTTTTGCCAGTACTTTGTTCTTGAATTTCCTCTCGGACCATTGCAATAACCTCTCATTTGATTAAATGTTGTCATCATTTTCCTTTTTCATAATATGAAATAACTGTTCAAGAATAGGAGCTTGAGGATTTTCATCTTCCATGTCAAGAGATTTTACAAAATATATCCTTGATGTCATGTTACACCTGCTTTTGCTTTTGCTCTCTTTTCATTTCTTCCTGCCTTTTCTTCCTCTTGAGTAATTCTTGACGAGTCTCAATCTGTTCATAAGGTAAAACATTAGGATCCCATTGTGGAATCACAATTACTTCATCTAATGTGACATTAAGAGTGGGAGACTTCTTCTTCATAACTTTCCTCCTCTTAAATTCAGGTGAGCTACTACTTGGCTTTGTTTCCTCAATTCCTTTTCCTGAGTTAGTATTAGTCACCATTGCATCTTCTAATTCGGTCAAAATTTCCTGTTGATTAGGCATACGTCCTATTTTAGGTCCAGTGGGAGTAGATGATGCAGAGTGTGGTAAACCAACCAACACTTGCACTACCTCTTGTTCCTTAGGCTCATTGTCAATATCCCTCATCTCCTCTCCACTATCTACAGCTATTTTCACAACCTCTAAAATAGGTGGATTTTGTGTATTTACCTTTTGTTCATCTGTCTTCTACTTCTATGCTTCCTTTTGTTTAACTTTATCTTTAGGTTTATCTTTAGTTTTCTCTTCACCTTTCTCTATACTCTTCTCTCCTTTAGCCTTAGTAGCCTTAATAGGCGATTCTATACTTGTATCTCTCGGCTCATCCTCACCCTTGCCATTCAAATTGCTAGAGTCATCAATTGTGTTATCAATTGGACTATCTGTTGTTAGATCAACAATGTTAACTATATCTTTTTGTTCTTTTGGTTCTACTTCAGTCTTGTCAGACTTAGTAGCAATTTTCTCTTTTTCTTTCTATGGTTCAAGGGTGGTTTTAACTTCTTTATCCTTCTGCTCAGATGTTCCTTCATCAATCTTCTTCTCTTGTGGAGCAACCAATCCAAAGATTTCCTTCCATATCCTAGTACTTTGATGTACTACACTTTCAATATTATTTTTCAAAACAACATATCCTCTTTGTTTAGGTATGAATTTATACTTGTACTCCTCAACAAATTTATCTCTCTATTTCTTAGTCAGCTCAGGAATGACCTTAGCTAATGTGCCTTCTCTAATCTTTCTCTTAGTAGTAAGTGAAAATTCCCATTTTCTAGATAGAAACTCATATAGTTTAGTATGCACATTGTTTCCTATCTCTATAGGAGTTAACTTGAAAGTTTTTATCATATCTAGTAGAGCTTCTTGAATGTTATGCTTATCTTCTACAGTCAATTTCTGATACTTGATAAACTCAAAACCAGATAACCCTGTAGAAACCCTCAAATTCTCACATACCTCATTAATACCAGTGGGTCTTTTGAATGGTGTAGTTGGTATGTTGTCGGGTTCATCATTTTTAGTCTTTTCTTCATCACTTTTTGGATCCAAATGTAGTTTCCTTCTTGCTCTATTTACTTGTAGGCTCGACACAACCTTCTTTGATCCAAAACTACTCTCTCCAACCTTCTTATTTGCATATACTTTTGTTCTCACTACTGGAGATGTAATAATAGATTCCCTTATCCTTGGATGATTGGCAATGGGAGGGGTAACTTTAGGTTTTGCTTGGCTAGGCTTAGTTACCTTGGCTACTGCTAGTTTCTTTCATTTTTCCTTAACAGGATCTCTTCTTCTTCTTCTTCTTCTTCTTCTTCTTCTTCTTCTTCTTCTTCTTCTTCTTCTTCTTCTTCTTCTTCTTCTTCTTCTTCTTCTTTAGATATATCTTCTCCTTGTCTAGTAGATAGGCCTAGAGGTGCATCCTCCGGCTCCTCATCACTCAGAAATCCAACCATTTTCTTTAGATTCTTCACAATATTTTTCCTCTTTCTCTCCATGGTTCTTGCCTTTAGATTCATAGATATCTTTTCTTTAGCTTCATCATAATTTCCAAATCTCTTTGTTATTGTATCAATCTCCTCTGCTAGGAGTGTTGTGATAGCTACTGATGTTTCATCAATGTTAACTTCATAGGGAAATGGCTTTAGCCATGATACCCTAGGTATCACAGCTTGAATGTATGTGTAATATGTGTCAACTAGAAACAATATCTCCTCATAGTGCTTTTCTACTAGTGAACTAGGAATTACAATCCTCAACCTCATTCTCTTTTTGAATTCCACAAAGTAGTTTCCCATAATACTATTGAAATTACTGCCTAAATGCTGAATACATTCACTAATCTGCACAGTAATAGGTCTATCCTTCTTCCAAACAATATTTCCCAATGTAGGAAATGAATTATGTACATAGAAGAATATGTAAACTAGTAAGGAACCAAACTTACATGATGAGCTCTTAGCTTTTCTAATCAATGATAGGTTCTTGGCTAGTTGCATCAACTGCAGCTTGGCAAGGTCATAGGTGTGATTCTTTTTAACTATCTTCCATGCTTGGTCCACATTTGTGCAAGGAAGACTATCTAGTCAGCTTGACTGATAGAAATTATGTGCAATCACTCTCTCTCCAAAGTCAAGTTCTAAATCTTGAATTATAGAGATATTCATACCTCTATTGTTCCAGACAACTCCTGTGTTAGTTGCTATATCTTCCTTACTTTTATCTCTCAACATCCATTTTCTGCTAACAATAGGATATCTAGTTACTTGATGAATAATTTATTTAGTTATCCTAACTGGTTCATTGTCCATCCACATATGCATATCATGAAATCAGCTAAGAACAACCTTAATCCATTCAACTTTGAAATCTAGGGGAAAATCTAGGGCACGAGTCAACCCTTTGTCAGCTAAATGCTTGAATTTGTTCTTCAAAACTCCATTTTTGCACAAATTTTTGTAGGATTTCCTCAATTCACTATCACCTACTTCACCAATCTTAACCATGTAACAAGATCTAACATCATGGATCATGAGTACCTTTGGTGGGATAGATGAGAGGGCTCCATTTAGATCACCAAAAATTTTTCTTTCATGAATGGCTCAGAGGTTAGGAGGTGCACACACATCACTTCTCATTAGCGCAAACTCGCTTCAACTCCTTCTCCATACCCTTGACTGGTGTGGAAGAAGTTGCAACCATTATCTCTGAAGTTAGGGTTCAAAAATGAAGAACAAGGTACCTCAACAAGTAGCACTTCAAACTGTTCACCTTAGGGTTGCCGACGGCACACTGGCAAGATCTTTGATATAAACTTTGCTAAGATCAATTCTGCAACTTCTTCAATCACTCTATGAATACTAAAAATCACAAGGTAAAATGAAGAAAAAATGGTTTGTCCTTATATAGACTTGAAAGGTCAAGGTAGGTAAGCAATAAATGCTCTACCCATTGGGTTAGTGCAAACCAGCTGTCATTGGTCGAATAACGCAACTTGCATACCACTCGGCTTACCATACTTAGCCATCACAAAACTTAGTCAGCCAACCAGCTCGACACCTATAGTTCAGTTAACTCTTCTTGACATTTGTCACAAACATGTCCTGGTGCATCTCAACATATGAAAATATGGACTTTGGCATATTTACATATTAGGAACTGATGTAAGAATTGAAATTTAAATGCAGTTCCTTATATACCTCTATTGCTTAGTTAGAGATGGTGTGATCACCTGATCCATTGGATTGGGTGACCTTGGCTTTAGTAGTTTCATTGCTACTCAGCTCTATTTTCCTTACCCATTTCTGGTTCATCTATTCTCTAATTTCCTCAATAGTAGGAGCAGGTACTCTTGTACTACACTCTCTCTTAGTGTGCCCAATCTTCAAACAACTAAATCAAACTAGGCTTCCATTCATCCAACTCTTAGATTTTCATCTGAGATGTGTCTTTAAGAAATCTTCAGGTGCATGTCCATATTCTTCATAGTAATGACAACTTTGCCTTGTGTTATAATCCCAATTGTAAGTGTTGCCTTTCCTAGGTGCTTTAGTTTGTGTCTTAGATGTCCATTTCTATTTAGCATTGGATCTACAATCTTGTGCTTTATGACTATATTTATGACACTTGTAATAATAACCATTGAATCTTGGTTTGGGAGGCACATCATTTTCTTCAGCCCAACATTCATGTGCTTTATGTCCAAACTTCTTACAATTAAAATAGTAACCATTGAACTTAGGTTTAGGATTGGACTTACCTTTCTTGCTTCGTCAAATGTTTGTTGTATGACCTAGTTTTCCACAGTTGTAGAAAATAGGTTTGTTGTTCTTTGTCTTTGCATTCCTCCTTTCACCATTCTTTGATGATTCTCCTTTCTCAGTATGTGTTTCTTGTTTAGTGTGACCTAATCTAGAAGAATCTTTTGGTCTCCTTGATGCTTCCATCAGATTCTCAAAATGAGTCAAAGCTTCATTAGGTTTACTCAACCTTTCATTGAGTTCTTTCTCAGATCTCAAATCATCTTTCAATTGACTATTCTCAGATCTCTAATTCATCATTTGTATATCTTTCCTACTAAGCTCTTGATTTGCAAGTAGCAGTTGATTCGCCATGTCAACCTGATTGATTGTCATCATTTGTACATCATGTTTCCTTTCATCAAGTCTAACAGTCAACATTCTTTTATCTTCTTCAACCATAACTTTGTCATCTTCAGCTTTCTTGTTTTGTTCCACTACCTCACATAGTCTTATTATTTGCATTTATTGCTCTCTTTTCAAGTTCCTGACTTTATCAGATAGTGCATTTTTCTTTTGCATTAAATCTATTGCTGCATCTCTCTCAATAGAATCTCCATTCTGAAATAGATTTGCAGTGTCATCTTCTTGATAATGGGTATCATTCATTTGTTTAGCCATATCTCTCCTATCTATCAATGATTTCTTCAATTCCTATCTTGCTGTCTCAAGCTGATGTAATGCTAGCTGAATCTCAATCTTCTGATTCTCAATGACTTTACCCAACTTGTAAACCTTCATCTCAAGATCTGTATTCACAAGCTAATTAAAATCTTTTATAGGAGAACTGTGCTTTGATACCGATTGTTGGAAGTACAATATTGGGAAAGAAAGATACTAAGAGGGGGGGAGGGGGGCTGAATCAGATCTTAAAACTTAATCACTTAAAAAAAATTGATCCACATTCATACATATAAGAATTTAACCTAACATCAGATAGCATCCACAACATGAAATATATAACCCATAACACAAAATTTTGGTAACCCAGAAACCCAAATAGGTAAAAATGGGGTGGGGATGACACCCAAAAAATCTTCACTACTGCAACAGTAAAGTGTTCCTATTAGGGCTACAAGAGATTTGATTACAAAATGCAATCTAACTGGTTAAAGGTCTGTCTGGTTAAGAACTAAAGATCATTACAATCTACCTTGTGAAAGGATTTCAACTTAGAATAAAGTAAGCACTCTACTAAGAGATTTAAAGAAGGTCTATTAGAACCACTTTGTTAAGAGATTTCACCAGATACACTTTTTAGAATTCTTCAAGTAATGATCCTTCGTTATGCACTCAGATGCTGATGATGGATCTTCTCTTTCCAATACCTTCTGTGATCTCACAATTTGATATGTCTTTTGTCTACTATTCACTACTATGTCACTCTGCTTGATCTAAGCTTCTTCACAAAATAAATCAATGTTCATCTATCATAAAGACACAACCATTCTCTCTATATTATCATAATAGGGTTAGAAGAAATCTTATATGTCTTTATAGATCTGGTAGCGAGATCTAGATCAACAATCAAGATCTAATAGTTATTCCTCCAATGCATTCCAATTTTCTAATTGGCTCCATGCCATGCATAGGATAAAACAATTAAATGCATAAATAAGTTCGTAGATAAATATTAAATGCTTACATATGTTGGCCCAAAGCTCATACAAGTCGGCCAAAACATTTTACCTCAAAGTTTGAATCAATCTTGACATGTATGCAAAAACTGTTCTACTTGGCACTTAACATCTTTATCACTCGACACTTAAATATTCTACTCGGCTCAACATGATTTAACTCAGCAACCTGTAAACTTGCTTGGCAATGTTTCTTGGCCTTGAATTTTTTTATCTCGGCCATAGTGATAACCAACTAAAACTGCCTAAGTAAATGACTAAGTGTTGGTCACTAATCATCAACAAAACTTAGGGATTAAGAGACACATCACTCTGTGTAGTCAACTCTTTTTCTAAAGGATCAACATCTTTACATTGGTGAGCACTCCTTTTTATTCTAAAATTTTCCATGTCAATATCAACACAGTAATTAATATCATTATCCTCATGCAATTCTATCATATGAGGTGTTCTACCTTCTCTAGGCACCTTTACATTATTCCCAGCTATATTGAAAGTGGCATAGGACAAGTCACACTGAATACTACCCCTCATTGAACCACTCCATTTTCTAGATAGCAACATGCCATAATGTGGTGGGATATCAACCACCAATACACTCATAGTCAACATTGTATCAGGGCATACGGCTAATTTGTAAGGTAAGGCCTCAATGGTTCCAACAATAGGGATTTATCTTGAGTCCATTGCTTGACACCTCCCATGAGGAGTATCTACTTGCAATCCCATGGATCTCATGATTCATGCAGGCATGACTGTATTCGATGCTCCTGAATCTATCATGCAATTTTTGAGCATCTTTCTATTTATTACCAATGTCAAGAAAAAGGGATCAACAACCCCTCTAGAATTATTTTATTAAGGTAAATGTAGGGGATCTTAGAAATCACCCCCTCAAGTTCCTTTTCCTTACTGTTAGATTTATTTTCAATATGTTATGGTTTCTGAGGTTTTACTGGTGATACATTAGTCAACACTATAAGGACTTTTTCTTTGTGCTCTTTCATCCTCATCATTTCTAGGAATGGGACCTTCATAGTCATCTGAGATAAACACTGCCCCATATCTATTGGAGTATACTTTAAATTAGAGGTTTTACGTTTTTCTACAATAATATTAGTTTCCTCTATCTGAATGCTCACAAAAGTCTCTTCCTTCTTAGATTTCTCATTTTCAACTTTGGGGGAAGAAGAACTTGCTTCTGGAACTTTAGCTTTTTCTACATCTACATCTTTTGGTTCATTAGATTTTTTTACTATTTTGACCTTAGGTTTGTTTATATTTTCCCCAGGTCCATTTACTTTTGGTACATATTTGGCATCTATTTTATTTTCTTTAATGAAGATGCCTAATGGCTGACTACCAACACCACCCACAAATCTATTTCTTAAATGGTATTTATTTCTTGCTTTACTCACTAGGTCAGCAGTAATCATAGCCTTTTCTTCATCAGAGGCTTTTCTTACTACTGTAGGTTCCTAAAATTCTTGGGCATAACAACTTATGTGATCAACCCTTTCTTCCTCACTATCAGATAAGATTTGTTTCTGATGAACTTCTATTCTACCTTGTGAGCCATATATGTCATGATTTTCAATTTCATCATTAGAATCCACATCATGACATGAATAAGCATTACTCATAATATAATCACATAACTCATTTTCATCCCATTCTTTCTCTTCATTTTCTTTTAAATCTAAAGAAACAATGCAAAAATCCGTATTGTGTGGTGCCTCACAAGCCTCACACCAAAATTCATCATTACACTTGTGAATAGTATTTTTATGTAGGGGATCAGGAGTCTTATTCTCAGGTTTGTCTTTCCTTGGTGGAGCGATAGGCTTTCCATCCTTGAATTGGGTACCATAGGGATAATTTTGCATCCTATTTTATGGGTTATAGTTATTTTTATAGGATGGTCTATTATTCTATGGAGCCTTGTACTCTTTGTAGTCAGGTTCCTTTTGACTACTCCTACTAAAGCGTGGCTAATCTCTTTTACCCAATTTTCCTGATATCCTCCTATTCATCTTGATATTTACAACTGTTTTGTAAGGTTTTGTTAGGGTTATTGGATTCTTATCTCTAAGTGCATAACCCATTTTTCAATCAAAAGCATTGAGATAGGTAGAAAGACATACCTTTTGATCCAACTTCATTTTTTGAAACAACTTATGCATGCCGCTAAAATCTTGTGTTGAACTCAGTTACTTCTTCATTTGAGTTCTTCTTTATATTATTGAATTCATTGAGCAGAAATCCTTCATTAGTATTATCACCTTATTGATCCTTGAATAGATCAATCATTTCATCCATTGATCCTACATAACCATGAGAAAGACTCCTAAACTATTCCCTAGCATCTTCTACTAAGGATTGAACAAATAATTTCACCAGGACATCCTCATGATTGATATTTTGATCATCTATAACATCAAAAAAATTTCTTAATTTCTCTTCACAAGTTACAATACTATTTCCTAGAAATTTTGGATGTTTTTCTCCCATATCTTCTGGTATTGCATTCGGGTAACCTATAATTCCAAAAAAAAAAAAATTGCTTGTACCTTTCTACAGGAAGCGGTCTCCTCTGGAATTTTTCAGTATCTTTAGGAGCAAAGAATTTGCTATGGTCTCTAAAAGTAGAAGCTTTGTTTCTTGATGTTGTAGCATTCTCTACATCAGCATAAGAAATTATAGTGGATTGCAAGAAATCAATTTTTTCATCATCTCTATAGTAGCAGCTTCAACTTCAACTTTGTCAAGCATCTTGGCCATAATTTCTCTTTCTTTTTTAATATTTTCAAGATCAATGTCTAGTTTAGACATTTGCTCAGTCAGGTTTTTGTGAGTCTTTGGTTCCTCAACTTCATTTTCTGTAATCTTATTTTTTCCTTTATCTCTAAAGTTTTGAGGACCTAAACCTTTTTGGGTGTTTGGAGTCTCTTGGTCTCTATCAGACTTTTCAACATTTCTTGTAGCCTTATGTCTTAGAGATCTTCTTCTAAGCTTGTCAACATCCTTCTACTCATTTTTTTTCTTTTTATGATCCTTTTCCCTTTTCATTTGCTAAATAAGGGCTAGTTTCCTTATGAGGATTCTTTCTTCCTCTGCCATCTCATCAGAAGGAACTTTAGAATATGAGCTAATTGTACCAGTTCCTTCTCTCTCCCTAGAAGTAGTAGTAACTGCATAGGTTTCTAGTCCAAGGTTTGGGGCATTTTCATACTCTGAGATGCTCTCCTCATGACTAGATTGATTGGTATCCTTTCTTCTAGTGTTGTTTTCCTCATTTCTTGGAGAAGAATCATTAATGTTTGCTTGGTTCTTCTTCTGTCTCCAAGACATCTTAGTTTTTGAAGTAGTTGGAATGCCACCATCCAACTCAAATTTTGGATTATCTCTCATTATTGACCTAGTATTCATATCTGTAAAGTTGTTTTACTTTTTTCACTGATTACAAAGATTTTCTTTTAGAGTCGCCAACCAACACTGGTTTGGGATATATGAGTACTACTAGAATGACTTTAATTGGAAAAACTCAATTGTAACTTAATTTAAAGATTCAGAAAATACTACACCAGAGAATCCAGGATATAAAACTCTTTTAATTCCCCAGTAGAGTCGCCACTTTGTTAGGGATTTTTCTTGCAAGTATCTTTTAAAACTAGTATTGAATGCTTTCTCTTGTATATTTCCAATATTCTATATGCAAGAAAATCTTAATTGATGAGCATTGGATAAGATCCTCCTTTTTTGAGATCCAAAGCCTCAGGAAAGCATTACCTTTGAATGATTACTGATTTACAATATATATTATAGTGGATTATGTCTTCTTACTAGTTTGTTAAATGCCTTTTACTGTATCAATAAATAGATAACTATGAAAATGACTATGAATAACCTAATACAAAGCTTAATAATCCAAATCATTATCTTGACAACATAAAATATTAATGTGATAAAGATTCTCATCCTTCTTCCTTTTATAGTTCTTAGAACTTAGGAAGGTTAACCTATTTGATTTTCTCTTAAAGGAATCAACAAACTGAATTGTATAGTCCGTGAATACAATTACTAATGAGTGTATGCTTTCTTATGAATGTAATTTAATTGAATGATTGTTCTTAAATATTTGGATGATTGAACAATTACTTGCAAAACTATAAACCAGTGCATGATCCTATGGGCTACAGAGTCAATCTTGAATGTAAATCCACAATTAGGTGACTAATGAAAATAGATGCAACCTAGATAGAATGCCTTAAAAACTATCTACTCAATTCTTTAAATTTGTTTATGAAATCTTAAACATCAATATTTAGCTTCTTGGGATCATATGAAATAATTACTCTTTCCTTGAAGGACCTCACAAATGATTGCACAACTACCTTGCAACTGATGTATTTAAATGCCTTACAAATAAACACATAAACACATAAAATATTGAATAGAAATAAAAGAGACAACACAAGATATAAAAAAGAGATTGCAATGTATTTTATTAATTTCTAACTGCTTCAAAATACATTCAATAGACAAAAAGTATAGAGGCTCAAAAAAAATTGTAGTAGTTTGCCTTGTAATTCTATTCCATCATCTTTCAAAATGTTACTGTTGACGGGGTTTTGCTTACCGGGTCTGCCAACAGTCATAAGTTGTCACCGGGTTCCGGAGAAATCGGCCAACTCTACCTGTAAAGGTTGTCCGGGGAAATAAAATTCTCCGGGCCTTTAAGCACTTGGGTGTCGGGTCACGACAGTGCAGGGCTCGGTTGGGAGAGGTGACTATTTTCGAGGGGGATAGCTGGTTACTTCAACTCATTTCTACCAGAGATTCAATTCGGTAAGGGATTTCCCAGAGCAATCTACACTTAGCAAATAAAGAGAAAAAGATCCTGCAGGGTTAGAAAATTTTTATGTAACTATAGTCATGCAAAAATATCTGGAACATCAACAACACTCTGAAAGACTACACTAAATACCAAAGAAATACACAACCATCAGTAAGCATCTCATCAGTAGCGAGATAAGGAGGTCGTTAATCTACTTTAACACATTCAGAGCAAAGGACATACAGAACATTAAAACATGAAATACCATTAACTCAGAAGCAGGGATGATAACAACAACATTGCCATGAATCCTTCCTTCTTCATTAATATTCATCCAACAATCACTGGTGCGTGGTACAATAATGGCTCCAAGGGAGCTTTCAACTAACAAGAACAGACCAAAGGAGCATTGAGCTCTGCAACTGAAACTCATAAAATACTCTTTCTATTGCTATGGACAATAAAATCATCAATTTTTCCGACCCTTGGAAATGGGCCGATTTGCCTATTTATACAACTCTTTAACCCTAACCCTATTTTACTGCACTTGAATAAAATACAATACCTGGGGGCCGGTACTACCTGCACCACCCTACAAAAGACCTGGAGATGGAATAGGTCTGTCATGTTAGGAGAATTCAATAAGAATATACATTGGAATAGTCGGTCTCGAGAAGAGAGCGAGAGAGGAGATGGAAGAAAGTAGGTCCTCCAGGGATTGAGGCTACATGCCTCATAAATGGGAAATGCGGTGCCCTATTTCCAATGCGTCAGGTACCTCTGAACGGTGCCTCGAGAATACTGCTCTGTCATGAATCAACTACCAAGCCAATGCCTCTTAATGTGTCCAACTACCCTCTGACAGTTTTTATTAACCGCTTCTGAAAGTGACCGATCGGCCTCGGGGACCGGGACGCAGATCACTTTAAAGAATACAAAATTTTAGGATCCAGGGCTCCGGGATCCGGGAACTTACGTCCCCAAAAAGAATAAAGAATACTGAATGCTCAAATTTCTCTAGCCCCTGAAGAAATTCAAGGCTGTTTATTATCACCAAAGGCCTGAAGGAGGCGGAAAATCCCATCTTCATCAATCTTCTTCAGACTGGCTCTTCTAAACCTGGCCATTTCAACTTGTTCCCCCAATTCCGGAACATTACTTCTAAACTCATCTGCTATCTTCGTGGCGTCATGGCCCTTGAGCACCACTTCGGTCAACTTTACCATTTTGGCCCCATATATTCCTTCCGGAGATTGATACCGGGAGTTCATTATTTCATCAAAACCTCCCAAAACTGACTCCTCGGGAGTATAAGTATCTGCGCTAAAGGGATCCATCTCGGAAGCCTTTATTACAAAATATTTACATAAATTTAAAGAATACTTTACTTTGTTCACCTTTTCTTGTAAGGACTCTACCAGTTGCTTGGTTACCTCCAATGTGAGGTCCAGTCTGGAGTGCTGAGTCCTTACGAAATCAAATGATTCCTCACCCAGAATTCTGGATTCAGAAATTATATCTTCTCCCAGGGTGAGGAGCTCTTCAAGCTCTGACTTCCACACATGGTAGTTCTCAGCATCACTCTCCCACTGCTCAGTTAGTGCTTCTGCCTGGCGAATAACCTGCCAGGCTGTATATAAATCTATAAGAGTGGATGCTAGGAAATTTCAAATCTTTCATATCTGCAGAACGACCCATTCATCAACTGCTTGGGCCTTCTTTTTCATTACTCGCAGGGAGTCTATGTCGCTCTGCGATAACTCTTCTGAGGTGGAGGCCTATGGAGGGACAACGCTGATGGGCCTGGCTAGCTTAGTTAGCAACCCAATAAGGTTGGAATTCTTCTCCTTTTCTGCTTTGAGCCTCTGGGCCTCTTTCTCGTATCAGGCCTCCACTGCCCTCGCTGCTTCCTTCAGCAAGTCTACTTCACCCTGCTTCCCTCTTTTGCCCAAGTGTACCTCTGTGATATTATAGTCTGCGGGGTCTGCAGTCGCTTCATCGGCATCTGGGGGAGGCATTGCCACTACTGCAACTGTTTCTCTGCCCAGCCTAGTTCGTAATGTGTGAACTGTATGGGCCTTCTTTACCTTCGGTGGGGCCTGAGCCAAGGCCATCATTTCGACCAGAGAGATGGGGACTGTTGGAGCGGCTTGGGCTTTTCTTTTCTTTCTTTCCACCAGCCACGGGGGTGGGAGAGGTGGCCTTCCTACCAGATTTCATTCTTCAAATGCTCTCCCAGTGTCTGATGGTGGTTGCTCCTTTTCAACATGTGCCTCCTCTGTCTCTTTCTCTGCCTGCACCTCCTCTTCGGTGACATCCTCAAATTCTATATCTTCGGCCTAGTCCGGGATGTCGATCGGTGAATCTGGACCCTGGTCGGCCTCTTCGAGGATTACCTCTTCAATTTTCTCTTCTCCCTCTTCATCTGTTGGCAGTAGGGGAGGTATCGGGCCTAGATTTAGAGTTTGGGCCGCTGTAATTATCTGCCCGAAGGTCACCCCCGGGAGTGGCCCTTGGAACATGGCGGCTGGGGTTACGGTTGTTCTCGAAGGTCTGGGTCTGGGTTCCCAAGCCGATGGCTTGTGTTCAATTATTTGCTGTTGGTCCAATCTTGGACCTTGCACTGTTTGAGCCCCGAAGACAATATTTGGTCTTTGATCTTCTGTTTGCTGCTCTTCCTGTTCTGCAGCTTCTTCTTCTAGGTCCCAGAGATCTACAGCCTCTTGTTCTTTCTCCGGGACTTCTGTCCCTGCTTGTGTGTCGCCTCCTTGCAAGTTTCTGAATTCATCGGTTGCAAATAGATCAAACTCTTCTTCTGGAGGGGGACTGGCTAGGACCTCTATTGGTTTTGTTTCTCTCTCTAATTTTGGGAAACTGGAAGAGAGGATCTCCACCTCTTTGGGGAGGGATGCCCTTGGTGCCAGATCTACCTTTGGCTGTTTGATGTGCTTTCTTTTCCTCCGGGTGATTAGAGGTGGTCCTGCATCGGCAATTGCTGCTGCCTCCGTGGGATCAACCCCGGTCGCCTTCATCATTAGGGCTACCAGCGACAGGGAGGAAGGGGGACGAATTGGTCCAGACATAAGTGGGGGAGTGGCCAGCTTTGTCAATAGTTGCTCCCTCATTTGTTGGGAGGTCACCAGAGATTGCTGAATCTGTTCTTGTATGGGAGTCTGCTGCGCGGAGGGGGTTAGGGCTATCCCCTTTCCTTTGACTGCACCCTGTGTAGAAGTCCCAGCCTGTGAAGATGTCCCAGCCCCCGAAGTCAATCTTAATACTGGCGGTAGAGTTACTTTTGGTGCCGGTCGGGAACCCAGGTGCGCACTCCCGGGGCACACCCGTTTGAAATATGTATGACTTCGCTCGACAATTGCCCGAGTGAAGTCCTTAATTGTGTGATCTTCTTAGGTGGCCCAATTTATCGTGGGCAGTGCCAATTTGTCAATCCCCTTTTCCCAATACTGGGGATCTGTGGTAGGGGTGGTGTCAGAGAAGCCCTCCGGGAACCTCCAAAGCTTCAGCTCCTACATCATTCCAACTGTCATTCTATTGTAATGCCAGCTTTGCACATCCACGTCATCTTGGTGATCTACCCAGAAGTCTTCCACGTGTGCTTGGTGGGGCTCCAAAGCCTGGGGTACCACTGCTGCAATTCGGCCATGCAGATCAAAGTTCTTTCGCACCAGATAAAACTCCTGCAAGTTGTAACATTTAAGCTCATTGTCTGCCTCCTTTGCGGTGGCCAGACTGCAGGTGTAGTTCCCACAGGAGATTGGGAATGAAACATTGGGGACCTTCTTGTGGGCCAAGAAGGTATGCAGCTCCGTCATTTGCCTGCAATACTCCAGCAACACGATCTTGTCCCCGCAATGCCTGGGCAACAAGTAGGGTTTCTCGGAGAAGCCGACGACCCTAATGTAGGTATGCTACTGGAACTGAATGTAGTAGTGCCCATAACTACTTACCAATTTCATTGCCTCAGTAGATAGGTGGTATCTAGCATCCTGGGTGGGCGTCAGCAGAAGACAGTAAACAAAATAATCATTTACCCGACAGTAACTGGGGAAGCTGGCCTCCCATTGGATCTGTGGAAAATGGTCCCACGGTGCTTTTTTTCTTGGACCAAATCTGAGGACACCGTCTGTGAGTAGGCTGTTGGAGTGGGGCCTCTATTGAGCCAAGGCCCAGAAAACATAAGAAGTCATGTAGAACTTCTTATTCTTGTTCAGCTGCCGGAACTGGGAGTCGACGTGGTTGGAGATAATAGTATCCCAGTCGAAGAACTCTCCCTTAGTGGAGATGCCTAGTAGGAAATAGTACATCCACTTTGTAAATTCTTGGGTGGAGGGTTTCCCAAATACCCAGGCTAATGCTATCATCCCCATCTGGATGCTCTCCTTGAATTCAGAGTGGGGGATATCAATCTTCATTCTTTTGGGGTCCCTTTTTGGGACTTTGAGCCAGTTGGCATTTATATACACCCGGGCAGCATCCTCCAGTTCAGCGAATTGTTTCAAGGCATCTGTCCTTGTGATCACTCTGGCCCGATCAAATTGTGGGATGCCCAGGCCCACTTGGAAAGTGACTGGGTCCAGGGACACCAGTGGAGTGGGGAACCCTGTGGGTTCAGCGGCTGCGAGCATGAAAGCCTGGACAGAAGAGTTGTAGTTGGCCACTAATGCTAGAACAAGCTCCAGAGACTGCATAGAGCAAGGGAAACAAGCTGCCCGGAGGATCCTAGAACCTCCGATATTTATTGCAAGTAGGTCTCTAGCCTGCCGCAGGATGTGCATTATTTTTACTAGGGCCTGCATTTCTGCCCAAGTCCCGATACTGGCGTCGGTCATCAGCTTCACTTTACACTCGACCTTTGTGCTCACGATCTCATTATCCTGTACAAATTTCATTGTGAGGGGGAGCTTTGCCAGGGCCTTTTCCATCTTTGATTTTTCCGCTACCCTGGTCTCTGTTGTGGTCGGCGATTCCGGGCTTCCGGGAGGAGAGGATGCAGATGCCTCAGACATGGTTGCAAATTGAAGTCCGGACCTGCAAGACAAAGTGACCATCATAATATATTTTATAATAAAATGAAACAATTACTTCGGGGTCCGAAGTTCTTACCACCGCGCCGTTTTCTTTTCCTGAGAAGTTAGTTTTTCACAAAGATATCTGAAAAATAAAAACATATCTTAAACTTAGGGTTTCCAACATATCTTCGGGTCCAGGAAATTTTACCACACTTGCTGAAGACTTAGGGTGAGGGATAGTGAAAGGGGCCCAAGGCCCAGAGAAGTGACCGTTAATGAAATTGAATGAATGAGCAAGTGGTTGAGCCCACGTGGGCGCCACGTGGGTTGGCATTGAATAGATGTGATGGCACTGACAGCAGCGCCGATTGGCCGAACGCGCGAAAAGGGAAAGCCAGTTGGCTGGAAGTGATTGCACATATGGGACATAAATGAGGCTCTAACAGCCTTGATGGAGGAGAGAGAAAACCTCCAGTTTGAAATCGGCCACGAGCCGAGTTTCAAACAGGTGGTTTTCTGCCTCGAAGCGAACTTGAAGGCGAAAACCAGAAGCAGAGGTGACTCGACCAGCTCGTCGAGCCACCCAGAAGGATACACATAGAGCTGAGGGATATATACATAGAAGGGAGGAGATATACAAGGGATATCTATAGGAATATGTACATATATACATGAATATACACACATAGGAAAACTCCCGCAGGAAAACCAGAAAAAGCAGAAGCAAATATATACAATTATTTACATCATGTACATGATATCTACAAACTATTTACAGGTCATTTATAGGTATTTACTTCTGTACAGAAGGCGGACAACCTTCTGGCAGAGCAAACCCACCAATGGGTGGCAAAACCATAGGACAAAAAGAAATGGACGACCAAGAGACAAAGCCCAAAATAGAAACAAAAACAAGAAAACCCACAAAAAACCAGGAAAATGAAAGAAAAACAGAGAGGGAAGCAGAAGAACTAACCTAAAAATGCAGAAGGTGGAGGAAGGAAAGGATTACGAGGAGAACTCTGCAACAGCTTGAATCGTTAGACTGTCAAGATCACCACCTCGAAGCACCAGCGTACGTCTGAGAATAGTAGAAGGTGTTAAGCTCTGATTATCACAAATCTCTCTATAACTGCTCTGCTAATGGCTTTGAAATTGCTCTATTTTGCTCTAAGTGCTCGAAGGTTTTAATCGCGGTAAATGTGAAAATGACAGGTAAGTTCTATTTATACCCATGGTAAAAGCAATCCTCCTCCTTCCAGAGATTTTAGGTTAGACAAAACCTCTGGACTCTGGGCCCGGGGATTCCTTACGATGATATTCCTAAGACTTAAGAACATCATAGCAAAGAGTCCTAGAGTCCGGAGTCCGGCTTCCCAACAAAAGACAACCTCTGGGATCCGAGATCCCGGAGGGGAAAATCAAACCAAGAAAACAATGCACGCCGGGGAAAGGAAAACCCCAGAGAAAGGAAGAGAGGAAAAGAAAGGAAAAGAAAGACAAGGCAAAAGCCGTAGCAAAAGAAAAAACAAAAGGAAAAAAAAGGGGGACCCAACATTTTGCACACAAAATGTAAGGACGGGGATGCAGGGCATAACAGTTACCATATGCTCTATTTATAGGCTAAAACCATCTTGTAATCCTTAAGAAGTAAGGATGCTAAAATCTTTGGATGGTTCTAATACCTAAACCTAAAATATAGAAAAGACAAAAGATAGGAAGGAACCAAGCGGTGGATGGACAAAATGAAGAATAAAATCTGATTTGTTCTTTGTTTTCTTGTGATCTTTGGCACCTATGTTTGTATGTGTTTAGGATAGATTCTTATATTTGTAGCAAGACCTAGTGACCATCATTATAGGATAATTTACACTAGTCTTCAAGATAGCTAACCTCACTGTGCTCAAAGAGTAGGTGCCATGTGTCCTATTCTTCATCCATGACGTCCAAGTCAACAGTGACAAGATTTTTCTTCTTGGGCTTTGTTAAAACATCCCATACTATGACATCATATTCCTCTGGCCATTCAAAGCTCTGAATATTCTCTAATTGGGTCTTCTACCTCTCCCACCTTGCATTTGTGATGCTCTTGATATCTTTAATGAACTTATTGAAATCTATTTTAGCCTTAAAGGCTTCATCAAGAACCTTTTTGTATCTGTCCATATCTAATTATCATTTATCAGAAAGATACACCTCTTTATTAGGTTGCATAGTGTCAAATTCCAAGCTCCATACCCCTAGTGGCTTGATTTGACTATCTTCTGATCTTATTGAAGGCACAAATCTATTGTAATTAGGCCCAAACATATTTAATCTTGCCTCAATCTGATTTTCCTTGCCTTTGAAAAAGGACAAGGTTACCCCGATCTGCTCTATATCCTCCCCAACTTGGGTTACTATTTCTGGAAGATCTAATCTATGTTGTTGCAAAGATGCTAACCTTTCAAATAATCTTGATCTTCCTGACCAGGTAGCATAGTAAGGGTTCAAAATTGAAACAAAATTGTTTACTTCCACTTGCAGGCTTGGAAATTTACCATAGGCTCCATATACTATATCTATTCTATCCTTTTTTTACATTGATCATATGCTGCAAAATTTCAATCAATGCACCCAAAACAACATTATTATGCTCACTAGTCCCCTGCCCTATTTCTGCTGCAGCATGCTTTGTTTCCTATGTTTTAATTTATGCATCTTTTCCTTCTTTGTCCTCTATAGGGGCAAGTTCAGGCATATCTAGCAGTTTTTGTGTCAATTCTTCTATTAGATTCTCTTGTGCCTTAATCTTTAACAGAGGCAATTCCCTATACTTGACTATGTCACTGGTTTCACTAGCCATTTTTTTAAAATCTTTCAGACATATTGACAGCCTTAGCTTTATTCAATTATGCAAAATGGGTGAGAACTTGGGAAATTTCAAAGTCTCCTATGTTCTGGACAGACCAAATGATATTTTCCCCTTCCATTTTCTCTTTTATTTTCAGCAAGGAAGGCTTCTGATCCTTTGGAGATAAGCTCCACATTTCTAGGGCCTAGGACTTTGGATTATATCCAAATCCTCTTATCATTTCTCCAACCTATATTTTTTATGATAGCTTGACATTAGTTTTCTCCCTTATTTGAACTATTATGAAGGCTAAGGCTAAGTCCCATCCTTCGACCAATAACATTCCACTGGACTTTACTAATTACCTAGCTTCTTCTGGTGTGATCTATTCTAAATCAAGATCATAAGCTTGCAATACTTGCAAGGCCTCACTTGTCACTGGATCTCCTCTTGCCAACTGCAACTATGCACCTACCCGCTTCTGCTTATTCCAGATAAGAAACTCTTTAAATTCTTTAGTCTTGATAAAAAAATTTGTCACTTAAGAATTGATCTTGGTGTAGCAATCTCTCATCAGTGCATGTTAGAAGAGGCAATTAAATTTCCTCTTCATCATCCTTTTGCAGCGTCTTTCCTGCTCTTATCTACTTCCTAAGATAATAATCATAAGCTCTATCACCAGTTATAATAGCACCTCTTCTATCCTTTTTCTTTTCCTTTTCCTTATCATGAGATGTCTCTCCTGTTTCTATTCTTTGTTTCTTTAATGGGGGCTCATTAGTGACTTTAGTCTCAGGCACCTTTGTTAGGTCAATTATATTTTCTCCTTTTGTTGCGTGTTCTTCAACAAATGGTTGATCCATTGGAGTAGGGCTAGGAACTAAATTTCCTCCATATATATCCTATAATACCCTCTCCTATGGTGATACTTGGAATTTTGACTTGGACATTTTATTATGATGGTTAGAACTATACATTTACATTTATATTTTGTTGATGATGATATGATTGATATGCTCATTTATGGTTATCATTTATATGTTTATGAGATTAGAAAACCATCTATTTTTATATGTTTTATGGATCTAACCCAAGGATTTGAATCTAACCATTATCATGATGTTTTATGTTTCATGGATATGTGTCTAATGTGTTTTCATGGCTGAGGACGAAGTCGTGGTTACTCACTTAGTTGAGGTCCACACGATGTATTGATCCTGGTCATCTGTTTACATATATTTGATTTGTATGAATATCCATATGTATATATATGTATCTCTTCTTGGTGATGCAGGATTGTAGGTACCGAGTATCATCTCCATCTTGCTTCACAGGTCTGAGTGATCCCTCAAAATCCTTGATTGTTGTTGTTGTTATGGAGATATCACTAGGTTCCATAGGAGGAAACTCCGCCTCTGATCCTTTTATCCTTAGGTGGGAAGTGTCGAGTCAGTCCATTGTGTGGATGTGTTATGTGATCTCTCGATTTACTGGTTTTGTGGATCTTGTAGCTAGTTTCTTGTCTTTTGTATTCATTGAGAATGAGGTTTTAAGTGTGGTAGTTTTTACTTCATGGTATGCTCAACTTTGATTATTGATGTGAGTCGTTTATTGGAAGGTACGATTTAGTAATTTATCTTTAGTAGTAGCTACTATTATACTAGCATATCTCGTTAGGAACGAGTTGGTATGTGATTTTAACCATGTGATTTTAATATCAATAATAATGAATAATTTTATGGTATTAATTTACAATACCCATAATAACAAAGTGCCTATGGCAATATAAATAATAAATGTTTAAATAATAGTGGTCAAATCTAACTTATGTTAGTAGCTACCTAATATATGTTTTAGAATGTGGATTAGTGTGTAAATAAATAATATGTTTTATAATAATGTTAATTCTTAATAATATTTAATATTTGTTATAATGTGTCTTACTTATGATATATGTACCATAAGCATATGGGTGCACACATATGCCGATGAATACATATATAGATTAATATTAAATAATAATCTAATTGTGTGAAGGAAAATTATTTTTAGATAATAATAAATCTATGCTATTCTCATAAATGGTAAATAGGATTAGTAAATTCTATTACCATAGCTAAGTAAGTTAGTAAATTATTTTAAGGTTAAATTCTCTATTTTGTCATCCTTAAATTTAGGAGATAGAAATTAAAACCTTATTAAATAAAATATGAATATCCCTTTTTGTGAATGGTTTTCTAAACCATATTATTAACCATATTATTAACAGGTGGATAGTTGCATCGGTTGGAATACCTGTGCAACTACTCCCTCCAATCTATATACAAGAAAGATTTCCTATGCGAGGGAGGAGAGGGGAGAAGAAAATAATAATGAGAGGAGTACTATGCTTATAGAAAAATTATATTGTGAGGAGAGAATTTCATAATTCCCAGAGATTGGCATTTGATTGTTTTGGTAGAGGCGGGAGATTTCATCTAGAAGGAATCTAAGGATTGCTAGAAGGAGACTGAGAGAATAGGACTCTTCATCAACCGAATCTCGCAGGACTCCAGGTTGGAATCCATCCTGAGAGATAGATTTATTTTATAGTATGAATGTTGAATTTAGATTTGTTGAAAGTTTCTATATGTTGTATTATTATTGAAAAACATATATGCATTACTGTATTATTATTATTTTGTGTATTATTATTGCAGAATGTTAGTATATTAATGTATTCTGTAATAATGTATTATTGCAGAAGGTTGACACATTAATGTATTCTGCAATAATGTATTATTTCAGAATGTTGATACATTATCGTATTATAGTATAATGTGGTATATTATTGTATTATTGCTGGTTGTGTATACATTATTGTATTAATTTTCCAGCCATCCATACATTATAAAAATGCTATATTATTGTATTTCAAATGTTATATTATTGTATTATTCTGGTAGCCATTGATAGTATTATTCTGTCAATTGTTTATTGTAATATTCTGTCAATACAAACACTCTGGCATCTTAATAAAAATTTATCATGTGTCGTTTATACAATAGGAACGTTATTATGTCAGCCATTTTTGTTTAATTTGATTTATGCCAACCGTTTATAATATTCTATCATTTTGTTATACCAGCGTGCCGTTTATAGAAGTTTATAGAATCCCAAGTGCAACATTGTTTTACTCTTGTGTTTTCCATTTGGCCGAGTTAATAGTTATTACCTGTGTCATTTCATGTAATTAGATGTTGCGATTGTATTAGGGTTGAAGTTGGAGAAGTTTAATAGTTAAGCTAATTAGTATAATGATTATATTTTTGCTTTATGCAAGTATATAACATTTAAGTATAAGTTATACTTGTATAAAGGGATTAGGTACTTTTGGATTGAATGGGATAGGTTTCAGCTTCCTAGGAGTTAAGTTGCAACTTGTAGATTTTAGATTTTTAATAAAATTAGACTTAGTCAAATTTCAGGCTTAGTCAAAATTTCAGGTTTAGAATGCGATTTATGGAACATTATCTTTTGGCATATGGCATTTTGTGTAAATATTTAATATGTTCATTGCTTGTTGGTGATGGTTATATTTAGTGCATTTAGATGCCTTAATAGGGTTAGGATGTGAGTAGGAAGTAGTTTAGGGTTTAGAGTTGTCTAAGAGGATCAGGACATTCTAAACATCCTTAAACATTCCTAATTTCTCTAAACATCCATAAACTATCTTATTAATTTCTATTCCTTGTAGCAGTTCTCAAATGTGTTTATAATATGTTTTTACTATGTGTATGATGTAATTGTGATGTGTGGGTTAAGGGTAGAAAACCTAATGACACCTAGTGAGTGGCTCTCAATGCGGGGCCGGGGCCCTAAGTGGCTAGAACTAGGATAACCGACTAAAGAGTTATTTAACAAGTGAAAACTTAATTAAACTTATGGGAATGGGTTCAAACATTAAAAAGATTAAATGTGCCTCGCGCATGCCATTAGTGCTAGTAAAGGCTAGGGATGGGAGTGGGAGAAGGTACCTACTGGTAGGTATGATCAAATTGTGCTTGTCTGTACGAAAGGCATTCGATCCCGCATGTGCCTACTTGGGGGCTAGGGCCCGGTGTGGCTAGTACCAATAAAACCCAAGGGGTGAGGGCTATGCGATGACACTCACTTAGGTTGTTTCTTAGAGTTTCTACCAAGCCTTAGAACCTTTTTGGGGAAAGGATTATACTTTGATCTTCTTTTATTTACTATTTGGGGAAAGGTTACCCAACCTTAGGTATGGCCTAGCTATTCCTTCTTTGTGGAACTTGGTTTTTGTCTCCTAGCATGGGGGAGTGGGCCTTTTAGGTATCCATGTGGTTGGGTGGTAAATCTTTTATCGAGGTATCTTTTGCAGATGCAGTGTTTGAAGATTCATGCTTGCGTATGTACCAGTTTTTGAGGAATGAAGGCCTTGTGATTATCTTTCATGATGTAAATTATTGTTACCTTCCAAGAGGAGATGAATGTAATGTACTCATTGATGTAATTTAAAATGATTTATTTAGAATGGGTGGATTTAGGAAAAGGGAAAAGGGAGATGTGAAATTTATGTATAAGATGTATGTTGGAAAAGCAAAGGATTTTGTAAGATTTTAAGTTAGGTAGTATGATTTTCATTACGGATGATTAAAAGAAAAGCTAGTGAAACAAATGTAGTATATTTTCAATGTATCAAATGATTTAGATGACTCTACCTAATTTGAAAGCTATATTTTTCATAAAGGTTACTTAGGAATATAGATGATTTTAAATGGAAAATTGAAATGAAAGCACTTTATAGTTCTTAATAAAGAATCTTATAACGATATGATGAAGTTCGATTTGTGAAGTAAATCTTGTTCTTAGCTTACTTAATGGACTTAAATGAATCATGTATTTAATAAGAAGGGAACCTAGGAGGAATCTAAGTTAATCTATGTCTTGTTTATTTAATTCTTTTTTTTAAAATTCAAAATTGTTCATAAATTTCTACTTAGGTTTTGTTTTACAAAGAGAATTTTTGTTCTCTTCCTCGGTTCCCTTGCGGGGCATGACATATCCTCTTCATATTCTGATGAAGAATTCCCCTTCTAGTCCTTTTCCTTCACTACAAGTTCATCTTCTAGTTGTTCACATAACATATTGTATGACTCAACCATGGCATCAAGTCTTTTCAAATATGGTAAATTTGGGAAAAAACCCCAAAATCAATTCCATTCCTTTTAACCCATCTCTCCAAATCCATTAATTCATTAAATCTATCAGCCCTTTGACTCAATTCTTCCTCCTCCATTATGCTTCTAATGAGGTCCTCCTCCATGCATTTCTCATGTTCTCTAGTAAAGGGGATAGTAGGTGTTAGTAGCTTCTTGGCACTCATTATAAAACCTTCTCTGCCAATATATCTACATAGGGCTACATTCATCCTATAATGGCTTAGCCAATTATTCACTAGATCCACTACCCTTTTGCCAATTGTGAAGTTATAGATTCTGAACTATCTAGGGGTAAATGTACCCTTTCAATGAGGAGCCAGGTAATCCCTGTCTATTAAAATTAACTGTCTCATAAATTCCATTGCTCAAATTCTAGGTGGCACATGGAATGGGAGAATATGGGGTGGGTGAGTACAACCATAAACCCTTATCAGAGTATAATTCTTCTCATAGTAAAATTCTGCTCAGTTGTGGTCTCCTAGCCATTTGTCAACACATTGGCATGGCCTTAGTAGTTGTAGCACCTTCACTGGCAACCTAGTCTTGTCTACTTCTAGACACTTGAGAATTGGATATACTATCTGTAAGACTAGAAAAAGGCATAACTAGCATATATAGGAGACCAAAAACCCTAATCAATATGCTAACCTATCTAATCTATCATGAAAGCCATTCAAAATAAGAGTTCATAAAAATAAAGCATAAAAACTCTAAGAACTCCCTTCAAATGAAGCTCCCATGTCCTTCTTTCTTCTCCATAATTAGATTTGATGTGTCTCTTTGACAATAACAAGATTTCACAAAGAATTTTGAAAGCACAAGTTTGCAACGAGAATACTAGAAGATAGTGGTCTAACCTTGAAAGAGTAAAATGCATCCCATTTTATAGAAAATGAGAATCAATTTGGTGAGATTGCACCAAATCCATGCATAAATGAAGAAATTGGTTGGTAGGATGTTAGGAAGCATGATATGGGGGAGATCAAATAGGGTGATAATGAGGATATTCATGAAGCACCTTAATAGGGATGAGAATCCTCAATTAAGGGATATGGTATTTAGGTAAGATTAGGAGTCATTAAGAAAATTACTAATTCAATATTCTCAATACTCCTCACAAATCAATAATTAGATTTATGAAATTTTGAAAATCTTATAAATTGAAATTATCCAATTAATTAATAAAAATTAATTAATTGTTGAGACTTAGGGAAATAGGGAATAAATAAATTCTATTCATTTATTTAATTAGCACCTAGGGATAAACTATGTGTTATTCATTCCAAGGGGGAAATTAGTGGATTATTGATCAAATTGAAGCTGTTGATTTTGAATTGAAATGATTTTGATAATGTTGATAAGGATTAGGGTCAATTCCAAGGGTTTTAGAATAGTTTAGTAAAATATGTGGCATCGATGAGCTTTGACAATGCACCCACATAATGATGATGTTTGGAAATGATTGAAAAGTGCCGGTGAACTTTGATGGCATCATAGGATTGAAATTGAAATGGGGAAACATTTATGAACTTGGAAAATATTCCCAAAATAATGATGATTAGAAATAGTATTGACAAACATGGAGAACACTATTGAATTGGTATTGATAGATTGATAACGATAACATCGATGAACTTTGACAGTGTTATCAAATAGTTGATCAAAGGGATACAAAGCATCGATGATCTTGGACAATGCTCCTAGAATGATGACAAGATTGATTGAATTTGAAATAGGGTTTGATCAATTTGAAATTGGGTTAATTAGGCATCAATGATCTTGGACCATGCCGCAGAATGGTTAGAACGAGTCCAAACAATTCTGAAAATGATTAGGAATAGAATAGGATAGGTTTGAATTGATTTAGGAAGATTTGGAATGGTTAAGGATCAAATAGGATCAGTTTAGGATTGAATAGGATCAGTTTAGAGTTGATAAAAAATGATCAATTTGATAAAGAGAGTAGAAATATTAGTAAATAATTGAAAATGTTTGCAATATTCAATCATCGACGAAAGACACAATGTTGTCATATAATAAAGATCATATGCGCAACATAGAGGAATAATTAGGTTGCAAAACAATGTTTCAATTGTAATGGTAAAAATGTTAAAACATGTGGACTAGCAGGCTCGAACCATTTTTAGGTGTCTACATTTTTCCCCTCTTTGATAAAATGCAATTATGAGTGTTGTGTCAAAGAAAAATAGAAGATCATGCCGCAGTGGATCGACAGAATGGAGGTAGGATGCCCCCTCAGAAAATTGGGTAGAAATTGATGAGGACAATTTTTCAAAAAGAAGGATGATTGCTTGGATTGACAGATGAAATGTTAGGAGAAAGAAGGATTTAGAAAAAGAAATGTTAGTAAGATAGAAATATTTTCGCTTTCAAAAGTGCAATTATGTTATAAGAGCTTATTTTGATATTGCAAAACTAGATGCAATGCATCATGGCACAAAAGATAGAGTGAGAAAGTCATCCTTTTGCATAAACAAACATGATGCAGACAAAGGATGATCTTCTCCATCCTGAAACATATAGCAAACATGCCCTAGATTTTCATGAGATCATCGAATAGGAAAAAAAAAAGCAAAAAAAATTGGTCATGAACCATCCCGGCTACTCTCATAAGTTTAGATGATATCATCGAGTAGCATAGGAACATTATCAGAAAAGAAAATCAATAAAAGATAAAACACTCACCGAAACAATGTGAGCCAATAGCCATTCTAATATTTTGTTACTTGCATTAAATGTTCATTGATTGATAGCTTAGATTCATTGATTGGATAATTGATTGATAAATTGGACAGATTGATTAGTTGATTGATAGGAAGATCAAAAGATTGAACAAGTCCAATCAGATTGAATGTTGAGTCACAATGAGTCAGATCACATTGGTGAGATCATGATTTCATTAAGCACAAACTGATGAATCTACCACTGATGTCTACAAACATGATCATCGATACACAAAAGAAGACAAGTATGTACAAATTTATTGTAGATTTTTGAAGAAGCTTTTTTTGCAATTTTTAGGACTTTTGAGATATTTGAATTTTTTTGTGATGATCATTTTTCAGGACTTTTTATGATTTTTAGGATTGTTTCAACATCATATTTGATTTTTAGGGTCTTTTTTAAGGATCATATTTGATTTTTTTAGAGAATTTTTTTTTGAAATTGCCCCCCAGTGTCTATCAAGGAAAGGACATTGTCAAAAGGAGAAATGGACGGGTAGAAGGATGAAGGACAAAGGTCACTTGCATTGGATCTGTTAGGTGCCAAGGACTGTCCAAGAAATGGGATAACAATTTTTTTTCACCAAGCTGGGGGACTGGTTAAGAAAAGAATAGGGTAGTGAAATGGTGCACTGAATGGCGTGTAGGGAATGGACATGTCAAGAGGTTTGTCTTTGAAAAAATGTTTTTCATTTAATTTCCTTATTTCCATCAAGATCAAGAAAGGGAATTTGGATAGGGAAAATGTTAGGACCTGGACAGGATAATGACAGTATATGAACATGAAAATGATAGGATATGGATAGGAAAATTATAGGATATGGATAGGTTAAGCAAGATTAATAAGGGATACAAGATATATGGTTGTTGATAGGATAAAGGATATGAGGGACATAGGAATAATGAAGGACATGCTAGGGATAATGAAGGATAATCATAGGAGCAATGGAGGATAACACCAATAAACCTGTCCCCAAGTATAGACTGCAAGAAGTTCATAGAATTACACATGATGCCTATTTTCCAGGTTTTCATCATGGTACTTGCCCAAAGTGTTTGTTTTATAGGTTTTTATTGTTGGACAAAATTTATTTCTCTTGAATCTTTTTTTGTGTTGCCAAGATGCCTGTTTGCCAGGTTTTCATCAAGGAAACTTTTTCCTTTTTCTGTTTTTTTTCTTTTTCAAAACTTTTTGCCTCTTTTTTTTTGGTTTTTTGACTTTTTGTAAAAAAATGGACGCATGAAATGATATGGATGAAGGACTCAAGCACCTTACTCTTTGAAAATTTCTGTTGAAAATATATAGATAATGGACCATGATATTATGTGCAAGAGATGTTGGTAGGGTAAAGACAAAGGGATATGAAGTGGGTGATTGGATAAGGATGGGACAAGATTTATGAAAAGGATTGGATAGGCTGAATGAAAGGTTGGAAAATAGGTGTTGGATGATGGAGGGAGTGTATGCCAACTTTATTTGAAGTGGAAGGGAATGGATGCAAGAAAAACATTGGCACACACCTTGAGGGGTGATGGAGTGATAGAAGAAAATGAGATTTTGGAGTTCGAAAAATAAAGGAAAAAAGGATATGGATTTTGGGATACAAGGACCCAAAATAGATTTGGAAGATGGAAGAAATTTATTTGGATGGATAGCAATTTTGGATGCCAATTTGGGTTTTTCTTTAGGACTTTGTGCTTCAAGGAGCTTCTTGGGAATCCACATGCTTTTTATTTTTCATTATTTTGTGGGTCCTTTGAATATATTTCTTGTACAATGGATTTCAGAACCCATATGGCTTTTGACTTTATTTTTTTCTCAATGGGCCTTTGCGGCCTTTTGGCATTTTCTTTTAGGATCACATTTATCTTTTTTTGTACATGTCCATTATACTGGACATGTGGATCCTTGATACCATGTGGATTCCTTGACTTGTGGATTTTATGCTTCGCATCCAAATTTCTTGGAAATGGAATGGAATTCATGGATGTATAGGAATTGTATGGAGGCATTTCGGATGGATGTAAGGTTCTCCAAGATGTGTTCCTTTACTGAATTGCATGTGGGAAAGGGTAAGGGGATTGTGAGCTAGTGGAGGGAGGAATATATAGACCTAAGATGGATGGAAGGGTTGAAGTGGGAGGTATACATTTAGGTTTGGATTTGGAAGGGATAACAATGCCTTGAGATGTAGATTTATTATTAAGACCATGGCCATTTGAATTTTGGTGGACACGTAAGGGTTTCAATATACCTTTTGCATGGAGGTCTAACCCTTTGAATTGATAATACTTTCTTTGACTAGTAGGATAATTGCTACAAGACACGAGTCCATTATTATGAGGTGTGAATGATATGGAAGGAATTATAGGGCCATGAGGTGGAATAGACTCAATAGAACTAGGGGAACCCATTTGAAGTATAAGGGGTTCACGAACAACTTGCATAGATGTGCTTGGATCACAAGGGTTATTTGAAGGATTAGGACAAGGAGAAGAATGGATGGATGGATCTTGAGGAGGATCTAGAGGAATATTGGGATCTTTTGGCGGACATGAAGGTGAAGGGACACCTTGATCTTGACTTAGCATGGGATCATGGAAAGAAATGGAAGGGAGATCATGATCTTTCTTAGGAAGTGGGGGATCAATGGGACTTGGGAGGGAACTTTTCTCTTGGAATGGAAGGTCAAAAGTTTGAGGGGATTGGTCATCATTGGGATGTTGATCTTGATATTGTATTAGACATGTTTATTTGTGCTTTGTATCATCCTCTTGACATGAGATATATATTTGGACATGTAAGGGGGATTCTTGAAAGGGATAAATGTTTGGACACGAGAGAGATGGAATTTGAATGAGACTCTCATGAATAGGCTTGATTGAAGTTGGAGGACATGGTGGTATTGGCTCAAAGGTTTCCTCAACATGAAAGGTACTTAGGTTATGGAGAGGACTATCTTGGATTCCTTCTATGAATAGCCCTTGGAAGTTTGAATTATTGGAAGACTCACTTGATCGAGATGGGGGAAACTGCTCTTGGGAGGAATGTGGGGACGAAGGGGTGGAAGGAAACATGGATGTTTCTTTAAGGTCAATGTCTTGAGGGGAAATAGGTATGTAATCCATGTGTTTGTTTTGGGGTGAGCCATTGCTATACATGGGTAAATTATTTGTTTGATCCAAATTATTTAAAATTTTGGATTTGAACTTGCACTGCTTGATGGGTCTTGTTTGTGATACCTCATCATTATTTACATTTTGGAAAGAATTTTTGGATTGAACATGTTCAACAAAAGGTTTCTTATTGATTATTCTTGGTTGATGTTCAAAAGATGTCACATTTAAATTTTTCTTTTTTTGATAAGACATTGGGGGTGAATTGGAGGACACAAAAGGTTCCTCGAGCAATGTTATTGTTTGTGATCTTGGTATGGATTGTCTTGTCTGCATGATTGGCAGAAGAGGTTTTGAAATTGTTTGAAGATCACTTGATTGCATTAGAATGAATATTGGTTTGTAATTTGGTGGTGGCCCCATTTGAATTATGCCACAGTTAGGTTGAAAAGTTTGATTTGGAACTTGGTTGAATAATTTATTTGAAATTTGAGCACATGGAGACATATTTGAAACTTGATTGAATTGAGCATGATCTAGAACTTGGTTGGAAAAATTTGGCTTTTGCACATGATTCAATTGGGCTTTGTTAAATTGTTCATTTTCCTCATTGAGTTGTGAAATGAGTTTTGGTATCTTTGATTTCTCAATGAGAGATTGTGTGTCAATTTCACCAAAAGATTGACTTGGACATCCAAGGAGTTTGGCCATCTCCTTTCTACTCTTTATTATCTTTTCTACCCTCTCTTCCAAGATCTTCTTTTCTTTATCTAATTTTTTTTGCAACTTTTGAATCATGTGTGCATGGATTTGATGCAATTGATTCTTTGGTTGTGTTGATGTCATTTTCCCTGGCTCAAAAGCTTGTTGTTGCAAAGGTATATCTTTTCTTTGATCAAAAGGTAATTGTGATTTTCCTTGTGATGGAAACATGGGTTGATAAGTTTCTTGTTGCCTTTTGGATGCTTGGAACCTAGTGAAGATCGACATGACAACTATATGCAAATATAAGATTTTTTTGGGGATTTTTAGAAATGAAAGGAGCTTATGCAAAGTGCAATCTAAGGCTTATGCAGCTATTTTTTGGGTTTTTGGAATTTGACAAGAAATCTTTGAAAAGGAGACAAACCACAAGCATAACCTCATGAGGTTGAATAAGAATCTTGTTTTGAAAAAAAGGAAAAAGGATTAGGTCAAATACATCATGACAAAGGTGGAATATGACCAATTGATAAGGAGGGATTTTAAATTTGGGAATAAGGGACCAAGTCAAAATTCTTTCTTCAATGACATAGGGTAAGACTCTAAAATTTGGATTCCTTTGGGATTTTACAAAGTTTTTGAAAAGGATCTAAATGCAGTATGATGATTTTTTCAAGGCAATAGGTTGTTATGATGCAAACTTAATGAAAGAGGATTAAGATTGAAAATGAAAGGATACTAATGCAACATGTGCAAAAGGGATTATGCTATGAATATGCAAGAATGAAGAAATCCGCAAGGCTCCAAGATAAGTGTTTTTGGTCTCCATATGTTCACAAGGTTTTGAAACAAGATATTTTGGGAAGAATCAAAGTGTTCAATAATGTTTGGGAATATTTTTTTTAAATGTTTGGAATGTTTGGGATGTTTGGCATGAGAATAAAATTCTTAGAGTGTCTTTGAAATTGCTCTTTAAAATTTTGAAATACCCACAAGACACATTGTGAAGAATGGTTGTTTGTAAAATTGAAACAAACACATCACAACCTAAGGATAGCAAGGACAATATCTATTGAATCCCCACTTGAACCAAAGTTTAGTCATGCTTACTAATAGTGGACAATATAGAAGCTTGGAGGTATGGTCTCCTCCTTACAGTGCACTCACTTCTCAGGAACTCCAAGCTTCCAGTCCCAAGGGTCATCACTTCCCAAGGGATTGTTTCCTCGACTAATAGCCGCAAATGTGTGGGGCATCTTAGTTGGTCTCTGATCTTCCTTTCCAACAGATAGAAGGTTTTTGGCTACTATGACACGGTGTTTAATATGGGCACCCAGTTCAGTGGTTATATGTGTGGTAGATTAGCTCCAATATGGAGGCCTCGCACCCTACGAAAGTTGTGTTCCATAGTTTTTAACGCACCACAAGGGTAATGAGGGAGATCTTCTTCCCGGTATAATGCATTCAACACCCGTTCATTGTTAGATTAATCACAATGACATCTTTTCTATACTGGTTTGGATGGGCTTGGATTTAGCCTATTATCGGTTGGGAATGCACTCTCACTGTCTCTATTAAAGCACTTGGGAGGTAGCCACACTAAAGGACTTGCATGGATTTCTCTTACACCCAAGATCTATGAAGGCAAGGGGAGAGGATATGTCCATACATTTCCTAGTGTTTACAAACTAAAAGACACTTCAAACAATGAATGAAATGGTTCATTTTAAAGCACCAAGCTGAAGTGTTTTCTAACTGCTAAAAATACACATGAAATTTTCATAAAACACAAGGTCTTCTTCAAACATCCTACATCAAAATCATTAGTAGTTTTTATGATTCATTCTTCATCCCACAATTGCCAAAATGACAGAATGTCTGACCGCCCGCGTAGAATGTGAAAATGTGATGCCACTTGTCTAGAATGTGATGCCACCTATGTATAATGTGATGCCACCTACACAGAATGTGATGCCACCTATGTAGCTTCTGACCACCTTTGTAGAATCTGCAACCAAATGCGTAGCTACTGATCAGAGGCCTAAAAAGTGGTAAAACATGTAAAATTAGAGGTATTTTGCACATTTAAGATAGTAATACTATTAGAAACACAACTAGGGTTCATTCCTTATTCCATTTATGATTGATTTGGAAATATTGAAGTCAATTGGAAACCCTAATTAGCTTGCATGTGAATCAAAATGATTTAGGAACAGCTTATAGAAGAAATCTCCATTTGATCCTAAACTTGTTCAAAGTTCATTTTAGGTACCCAAATCAGATGTGCATGTTCTTTTTGAGGTTCCTTTTAAACTTAGGAAACTTGATCTTGCATAAAGTATTCCATTTCAACCCCTAGTTAGGCTAGATTACAAGTTTGATTGAAATTTGAAAAAGCTTGATCACATGTAACCCTAAACTAGGTGAGGTTTATTTTTAGAACCAAAATCAAATGTGAGAGTTCATTCTAGGATTGAAAATTGAAATTTTAGGTTCATTAACCAAATTAGGGTTCATTAACCAATTTTAGGGTTCATTTGCCTAGTTTAGGGTTCATTTTAACCTTTAATCAGATAAAAACTAGAAGAGAAAGCATAAAATGTAGAAGTGCTTCCTAAACATGGAAATACTTATCCTAAACCCTAAATATGGATCTCATGTGACCAACTGCATAGCTAAGAAACCATCTATGTATCTCTAGGCTCCAAGTTTGTAGGTCTGGGTCCCAATTGCGCAAGACTTAACCACCTACACAGAAATAGTGACCACCTATGCAAAATGTGTGACCGCTTGTGTAGTAAGCGCAAGTGGTATGACCACCTACATAGAACCTATAACCACCTACACAACTTCTATAACCACCAGTGCAGCTTGGCTTACCACCTGTGCAGAACTCTTCCAGAACTTGCAAAAGGCACAAAAACACAAAAAATTTATCATTTAAGCATGTTTCACATCGACTTCACAAAATGTAAGACCAGAAAAAGGCATAACTAGCATATATAGGAGACCACAAACCCTAATCAATATGCTAACCTATTTAATCTATCATGAAAGCCATCCAAAACAAGAGTTCATAGAAATAAAGCATAAAAACTCTAAGGACTCCTTTCAAATGAAGCTCACATGTCTTTCTTTCTTCTCCATAATAAGATTTGATGTGGCTCTTTGAAAATAACAGGATTGCACAAAGAATTTTGAAAGCACAAGTTTGCAACAAGAATACTAGAAGATAGCGGTCTAACCTTGAAAGAGTTAAATGCATCCCATTTTATAGAAAATAATAATCAATTTGGTGAGATTGCACCAAATCCATTTATAAATGAAGATATTGGTTGGTAGGATGTTAGGAAGCATGATATTGGGGAGATCAAATAAGGAGATAGTGAGGATATTCATGAAGCACCTTAATAGGGATGAGAATCCTCAATTAAGGGATATGGTAATTAGGTAAGATTAGGAGTCATTAAGTAAATTACTAATTCAATATTCTCAATACTCCTCACAAATCAATAATTAGATTATGAAATTATGAAAATCTCATTAATTGAAATTAGCCAATTAATTAATAAAAAATGATTAATTGCTTAGACTAGGGAAATGGGGAATAAATAAAGTTTATTCATTTATTCAATTAGGACTTAGGGATAAACTATGGGTTATTCATCCCAAGGGGGAAATTAGTGGATTATTGATCGAATTGAAGTTGTTGATGTCAAATTGAAATGATTTTGATAATGTTGATAAGAATTAGGGTCAATTCTGAGGGTTCTGGAATAGTTTAGGAAAATACGAGGCATCGACGAGCTTTGACAATGCGCTTGCATAATGATGATGTTTGTAAATGATTGAAAAGTGCCAATGAACTTTGATGGCATCATAGGATTGAAATTGAAATGGGGAAGCATTGATGAAGTTGGACAATGTTCCCAAAATAATGATGATCAGAAATAGTATTGACGAACATGGATAACACTATTGAATTGATATTGATAGATTGATAATGATAACATCGATGAACTTTGACAATGTTGTCAAATAGTTGATCAAAAGGATACAAAGCATCGATGATCTTTGAAAATTATCCTAGAATGATGACAAGATTGATTGAATTTGAAATAGGGTTTGATCAATTTGAAATTGTGTTAATTAGGAATTGATGATCTTGGATAATGCCCCAAAATGGTTAGAATGAGTCCAAACAATTCTGAAATGATTAGGAATATCATAGGATAGGTTTTAATTGATTTAGGAATATTTGGAATGGTTTAGGACTAAATAGAATCATTTTAGGATCAAATAGGATCGGTTTAGGGTTGATCGGAAATGATCAATTTGATAAAGAGAGTAGAAATAGTAGTAAATAATTGAACAATTTTGCAATATTCAATCATCGACAAAAGACACAATGTTGTCATATAATAAATATCATTTGCAAAACTTAGAGAAATAATTAGGTCACAAAACAACATTTCAATTGTAATGCTAAAAATGTTAAAACACATAGACTAGCAGGCTCGAACCATTTTTAGGTGTCTACATTATGTAGTTCTGAAAAACACAAAATTCTTTCTCCCTAGAGGTGTAGTTCCACACTCTTAACTAGAAATCTATTGGGTTAGCTTGATTTTGATGAAACCTATGAGGCCTGAGATACTAGAAATTCATAAGAGTAAAATTCTAATATAGGATAAAATGCACTAATATGGAGTAATGCATGAATTTAGGGTCTTTTTCCTTGTTTTGGATATCAATAAACCCTTGATGCATTTTATCAATTATATACTAAATATAATCAAAGTTTGTTCTTGTATGAGTGCTTTTCATATCTAGGACAATCATAAGGATGTCTGAGCTTATTCTCTTAGGCCCTCCATCCACTCTCAAAACTCTGCACAGTGAATATGAAATATACTTCATATAAAAGTTGAGGTCTTTATAATAATAGGGAGCAGTTCTTAGGATAGGTTCTATGCAATTCTTCATTCTTCTAGGCACACAATATTCCTAAATAATCTTTGATGCAACCTAAGACTCTCTTGTATATCTGGCTTCTAAAATTTTCAAATTTATCTCCATAGCCATTGGGTGATAGACATTGAATGCCTTCATGAATGAATTTCTATCTAGGGTTATCATCCCTTTTTATGGTCTTGGTTAGGACATCATACCTACTACCCATCTCTAAAATTAAATCAACATCTACAAAGATATCAAGGACTACTAACTTGGCTAGTCCATAGGTCCATGGGTTTGAAATTGGCACAACTTCATCACTTTTTTTATAAAAATAATTGAAAAGGGAATAACCAGAAGAACCTGGAGTTTTGACATCCCTAATGTATTGCAAATCATCAAAGAGATTATCGGCATTTACCTTTCTATTTTGAATGGATCCAGGCAATAAAGTGATGAATTCCTCTTAGTAATTCCTCTTTCCTTTCATGTCATCTTTTGCATCACCACTTTTTCCGCTGGTAGAAGCTACACTCATTGCTTGACTCATGTTTTCCACTATTATATTCACACTTTATCTCACCAATATTGAAACAAATCTATCTTCAGATCACTCACTTCCAATTGTGAGTCACTCAATTTACTCCAGGGCACTGATTATCGTTAGAATTCCCTAGATTCTAGACTAAAAATGACTTGTTTCACTCTATAAATCTGAGAAGCTCTATTTTCTGCATACACTGATTACTTAGAAAAATTTCACTTTGAAAATAATAAACTCTTGGTAAGGAACAATGATTAATGGTAACCCTTATTTATTTCTAGACCATTAATGCATAAATCATATAATTACAAATCAATCACTTCTATCTTCAATTCTTCATGCTGTGAAATCAATTTCTTCTCTAGCCGTAGCCTTTGAAAGTGATAGGAAATCAAATTTGAATGAGTGCTTTTTGATAAAAAAAACCCTTATTATATTCAAACAGGATCCAAATTTGATCTAATTGGCTATCTCACATACAGTTTAGCTATTTTAAAACCCACTTGTCATAAATCTCTTAATTCTCATTGGCTGGCAACTGTACATCCTAGCACCGAAGAAAAGTCTTTGTTTCAAACTTTGGTTCTACTACTAGCAACCTCGCAACTGTGTAATCTCCTTATCGTTGAGTTACCTTTAACTATGGTTTCTTACTGAGACTTGGTGACTGCCACATGATCAACTTCCTGATCAACAGTTATCTCCTTGTTGCCAAATAAAATCACTTAACTCATATCCTTTCGGATACTCCATGACTAAAGCTTCTAACAACTCATCTTTAACATTGGTTTCCTTTTAACTCATAATTTATCTCGAGACAATGCGGATATACTTTATCTCTTAATTGCCGAATAATTTAACACTTATCACTGTCATCTCGAGATAACCTGACTACCATTGATATTCCTTTATCTGCATCTATTAGTCTGCACTGAGTCTCGAGATTTTAAAGGCACACCCTAATTTTTTATGGGACTATGTGACCATTATCTCCAAGTCCCTAGATGTATTCTTCACTTTAAAATTCCCTCAGAGACTACATGATAATTAAACATACGTATCAATTATCCCTTTGTCTCCTAATTGCTTGATCTCCTTTGACTTTTGAAACTTTCTCAATGACTTAGCGCCAACCGTTGGATCTTCTTTAATTTGATGGTTGTCACCAAGTCTCATGAATTTTCACTTAACCCTAAATTTCTTCCACGACCCAGTTACAACACTAATTTCGAAACTGACATTTTAACTATGGTTTACTCAGGAGACTTTGGGACCAATAGAACTTAGTATTCCTGAAAGATTTTCTAACTGCAGGTTTTATTAAGAGACTTCCTGACCACCATTGGATCTGACTTAAGATGGACAGCCCACCCTAAGTCTCCAATCCATTTAAGGTATATTATTTTCCTTCGGAGATAATGCGACTAGGATTTTTTGCTAAGTCTCATGATTTTATAGAATATTCTCCAAGCTTTATGAGACTAAGCAACTAACTTTAAAAAGCACATGATTTATCAAGGACTTTAGGTTATGAAAAAGTAACTTCAAAATAGAACTATGACTGAGATATTTAGGGTTTTAGCCATTTTCGAAGAGAGGATGAACTAGGACTTAGGGTTTTGAACATTTTTCTCAATTTGGCTAAAATCATCATTTGTAGAGGTATTTAAATAATTTCAGACATGATTTTAACTCTTAACCATGGAAATGACAGAGGATTCAAAAAATTTACTGGGCAAACTACAAAACTGGAAAAACAACCAACACACCCTAGGATCAAAAAGATATTGACAACCTTCACCAAATTTAAGAACAAAAACTTTAACCCTAAGTCCATCTAGAGATCTTATGACCAAAGCAATCTATAAGTCACTAAATGATTATTGAAACCTTGAGTTAATCGATAAATTTCATGCGAGCCACATGATCAAGCAGGAGATCTATGACCTGTGTGAAATCTTGAGATGAAAAGAGAATATGCCACTTCATTCAGAAACTAAGAGACTAAAGCCTACACTGAGTCGCTAGATAGAAAAGAATATTTGATCTTAGCTAAGTGACTAAGAGATAGACTTAAATATGAAAAACGCACATGGGATTTTAGTGGAATTAAGTGGCTTGAAAAGTAACTCAAAATAGAACATGTCATGCGTATCTATGGTTTAAGCGAAATTTTTACATAGAAATACTTAGGGGTTTAGCCAAAGGCCAGAAAAAATTGCAAAGACAAGAGGAAAGAACTTGGAACCATAAAATTTTATAAGTGCTAATAGTGGCTCCGTATAGGGATGTATGTCTCTTACAGGCACAACAAGGATTCAAGATTTTTTGGGATAAAGCAGACCACCTACTAGAAAGAAACTAACCTAAAATAGAAACATAGAAAGAATATATACAAACTAACCTATTTATGGATTTTTGATATTTCAAGAAAAGTAAAACTTCAGGAATTGTCCATGAAATGACAATTCTAGAATATTTCCAGTTATGTCCTTTAACATGTATTAATTAGAACCCCACCCGCCATGAATTATGTATGGGCCTAACCAGATAGGATCAAATTTTGCATGCTTTCCTTTATCCTGTATTCTGGCATTCCACATTAAAACCAGATCATCAAGTTCAAATTTTCTAGCAGTGGTTCTTTTATAAAATAGATCTTTGCACTGTAATTATAGTTTGACATTCCTATCACGTGCTTCCCTTCTCGACCCATCAAGTTGTATCAAATATTTGAACTTGATCCTCATATCATCTTCTAGGTCATCATCATATGTGGTGCAGGAGCACCCAAAGACATGAAAACCATAATGACACCAAGGATGCATGGTGGGATCTCTCAGGGGTCCAAGGGACTCAATTATAATGTTTTAAGGCCTATAATGGTATTTGATTATAATAATGTGAACAAAATTGTAAAATCTCCTAATGGTCCTAATAGGACTGTATGACCAAATTATGAATTTCATAGATCTAGGATTGGTAGGGGTACTAGGAGCACATAATTCCTTTGAGTAAGGAAATTGATCCATGTTGGATCCATTATAAATAAAGGGGGATTAGATTTAGATATTTAATAAAGAGTTTTACTTTAAATTTTCAAATACCGACGGTTAGTTTGGTTTTGGAGGGAAATCATGAAAAAATATGTAATTAGTGTTTGTTAGCCATCCAATTGATTTGGATTGGTTGGGGAAGTTAGGGGAATGCTATATATGCCTTGAAATGATGGAAAAGTACACAAGGTATAGACTGTACAGACAGATTCAGAAATTCAATAAAAATTCAAGTTTTTCCTTGCAAAATCTTGTTTTTTTAATGTTTGGTTGATTGTTTTGGGTTTTGAACAGAATTGTGGGTGATATAATAACATCATAACATCATTTTTCATCTGTATTGAATTATTATATAATCTATTTTGCTTTAGATTTGAAAAGTTGCTGTAGGTGGTCATTTTGGTGCATTGAAATAACTCCATTTTGGTCTTTTTGATGATATAATGGGCCAGTCAATGAGTGTAATTTATGTTTCTCATTGAATGGACCCTATGTAACATATGTATGTTGTTACTAACCATTTGTATGTAGGAGAAGTTGTTTTAGTGGGTGTACACCATGAGGAAGAGTGGGAAAAGGGCAAAAAATTGATGCCACAAGTGTAGCAGCAAAGGATCCGCCTTAACAAGGGTATAATTTTATTTGAAAAAGAAAAAATATATGTCAAATGAAAGGTGAATCCAGAAGGAGGAGTTTTGTAAATGAGTTTTGAGTTGTTTTTAAGAAGGCCCTAGTTTTGAAGGCCTAGAGGGAGCAATTTGGGGCTTTTGGGTATAGAAAGCCTATAGGGTCAAATTGACTTCCAATTTCTCTAATTGGGACCATATTAACACTCTATGAAAAGTGGCAAGGTTGAGTGTTAAGTCTGTAATAGGGTTCCTTTGTAAAAGTGACCTATTAGGTCTAGGAAGGAAAGTGGAGCAGCAATTTTTGGGGGTTGTGTTCCAAATTAACCCTACCTAATTCTAAGATATGTTTTGTAAAACCATAAAGGGCATCTGAAAATATAAATATTTGTTTCAGTTTTTTGGGAAGTTTTCATGAAAAGTCCAAAAAATAAGGAAAATGGGGCTACTAGTCTTCTAGTCCTAGTTGGGTGTTATAGTGGATTGGGGTGTTTGAACCATAGTAGAGGGTTGTCACCTACTCGAATAAGCTGGGAAAAGTTTTTTAAGATGTTTTAATGTGTTGGAGGTAGTGGATAGGTCTTCAATTTCATTTTTGTCATTTGGAGTCAATTGGTGCAATTAGGGGTTCCTAAAGTCTTTTGTTAGATCCTTGCTATTGGGTAGTCTTGAAGACCTTATTTGTTATCATTTCACTTGCCTCCGCATCAAGTGGTATTAGAGCACAAAAGATACCTTTGGGAGAGGATAGGTTATATGTCAGAGGGAGAAGAGTTTGAAGAATTTGAGGAAGAGGCTCTAGAAATGCCTCCAAAGATGACAAACGCTGAGCTTGCCAAGATGGTGATAGAGCAGGCAGAGGAGAATAGAAAGATGAAGGCAAAGATGGAAAAGATGAGAAGAGAGATGATGAAGAAGAAGAAAGGATAAGAAGAACATGAAGAAGAGGTTGAAGAAGAAGAAGAAGAAGAAGAGAGAGCACCAAGGGAAGAGCTTGATCCTGAGGATGCAAGGATGGTTAAATTTGCTAAAGCCATTAAAGGTAATGAATACAAAGGTAATTCTGACATTCCTATGTATAATGGTAAAATGAATGATGAAGAGTTAATTGATTGGTTTAGTGCTGTGGAGAATTTTTTTGATTGTGAATATGTTGAGGATGGACAAAAGGTGAAGATTGCAAAGTCCAGATTGAAGGGGTATGCTTTACTTTGGTGGGATTGCTTACAAGAAGAAAGATGGAAGAACTTGCCTACTATCACATCATGGTAGCAGATGATGGACAAGATGAGTGAGAAATTCCTTCCAAGAGACTACAAGGTGTAGTTATACAAGAAGATGAAAAGTTTGAGACAAAAGGACATGGATGTCCAAAGGTATACTAAAGAATTCCACAAATTAGATATCAGAGTTTCTCATGATGAAGAAGAGGAAGAGAAAGTAGCAAGGTACATGGGTGGACTGAGGTTCAACATCCAAGATGAGATTAGTTTGAATGCACCCAACACTATGGAAGAGTGTTACAAGTTGGTTATCAGGGCTAAGGACAAGTTGAGAAGAAGGCAAGAAAGACAAGGAGGTGGAAGAGGACAATCAAATAGGGACAGAGGTGGAAGATCCAATGAAGGACATGAGCAAAGCAGAAATGAAAAGGGAAAGGAGCCTATGTTTGATCAGAGAAATGGACAAAGAGGTGGTGGCAGATTTGGTTCAGGTAGAGGCAGCAACACCTTCAATGGTAAGTGCTACAATTGTGGAGAGGTAGGGCATCCTTTCTACAAATGTGTTGAAAAAGACACAAGGAAGTATGATAAGAGAGTTGGGTTGACACAAGATAGAGGTAAAAATGAAAAAGATGAACAACAAGAGGAAGAAGGAGGGATAGATTTTGCATATCCTAAAATTGGTGAATGTCTCATGGTAAGAAAAGGAGCAGCCGTGCAGCAGCAAAGAAGACCAGAGGTATCAATTTTTAAAACAAATTGTTTGAGTAATGGTAAATTTTGTAAAATGATAATAGACTCTGGTTCATTTGACAACTTAGTTTCATATGAAATGGTAGATAAGTTGAATTTGAGGAAGTTTGTACACCCTAGGCCTTATAAAGCCTCTTGAGTAAGTGATGAGCAAAGCATAATAGTAAGGGAGAAAGCATATGTCAATTTTTAAATTTATAATTACAATGATAGGGTGTTGTGTGGTATTTCTCCAGTGACTTGTTTTCATGTTCTTTTAGGGAGACCTTGGAAATCTTCAAGAAGAACTATCCATTATGGTTTTGAAAATACTTATGTGGTTCATAAGGATGGTAAGAAGTATGTCTTGAAACCTTTGCAAAGTAGTGGTTCATTTGAAGCAAGAAAAATTTGTTTTGGAGAGAAAGAATATGTTGATTTGCAGGGGTACCAGGACAGTGTGTTGATGAAGGAAGTTCAGAGGATGGAGAGATCCTTATTGGTGCAAAAGAAGGAATGCTTAAGCAAGGAAATTAAAGAAGAAAAGTTGCATATTTTAGGGGTACAAGTGGGGGCCATTTTGGGTCCTCTAGTGGAACCATTGAAGAATGGTGAATATCTGTCCATGAAGGGTAGAAACATGGGTCATTTGGACCTTGGGATGCAGATGAAAGGACAGTATAATTAGAATTCTTACGACTGTCCCAAACAACAAACATTTAGGATGGTTGATGCATTTTATTTTCATGTATCTAATCATGTGATTGCAGGATCAAAAGGAGGAAATGGAAATTTGTCTCAAGGGAGATCAAGTTTCAGATTTCCATCAAGGAAGATTGGGGGTGTGAAGACAAGACCCTTAAACTTTTCTTCACATGGGGAGTATGGTGCAGGAGCACCCAAAGACATGAAAACCATAATGATACCAAGGATGCATGGTGGGATCTCTCAAGGGTCCAAGGGACTCAATTATAATGTTTTAAGGCCTATAATGGCATTTGATTGTAATAATGTGAACAAAATTGTAAAATGTCCTAATGGTCTTAATAGGATTGTATGACCAAATTATGAATTTCATAGATCTAGGATTGGTAGGGGTGCTAGGAGTACATAAGTCCTTTTAGTAAGGCATTTTATCCATGTTGGATCCATTATAAATAAAGGGGGATTAGATTTAGATATTTAATGAAGAGTTTTAGTTTAAATTTTCAAATACCAACGGTTAGTTTGGTTTTGGAGGGAAATCATGAAAAACTATGTAATTAGTGTTTGTTAGCCATCCAATTGATTTGGATCAGTTGGGGAAGTTGGGGGAAGCCTATATATGCCTTGAAATGATGGAAAAGTATAGAAGGTATGGACTGTACGAAATGATTCATAAATTCAATAAAAATTCAAGTTTTTCCTTGCAAAATCTTGTTTTTTTGATGTTTGGTTGATTGTTTTGGGTTTGGAACAGAATTGTGGGTGATATAATAAAATAATAAAAACATTTTTCATCTGTATTGAATGATTATATAATCTATTTTGCTTCAGATTTGGAAATTTGTTGTAGGTGGTCATTTTGGTGCATTGAAATAACTCCATTTTGGTCTTTCTGATGATATAATGGGCCATTCAATGGATGTAATTTCTATTTATAATTGAATGGATCCTATGTAACATATTTATGATGTTACTAACTATTTGGATGCAGGAGAAGTTGTTTTAGTGGGTGTACACCATGAGGAAGAGTGGGAAAAGGGCAAAAAATTGATGCCACAAGTGTAGCAGCAAAGGATCTGCCTTAACAAGGGTATAATTTTATTTAAAATAGTAGAATTATATGTCAAATGAAAGGTGAATACAAAAAGAGGAGTTCTAGAAATGAGTTTTGATTTGTTTTTAAGAAGGCCCTAGTTTTGAAGGCCTAGAGGGAGCAATTTGGGGCTTTTGGGTATAGAAAGCCTATAGGGTCAAATTGACTTCAAATTTCTCTAATTGGGACCATATTAACACTCTGTGAAAAGTGGCAAGGTTGAGTGTTAGGTTTGTAATAGGCTTCCTTTGTAAAAGTGACCTATTAGGTCTAGGAAGGAAAGTGGAGCAACAGTTTTTGCGGGTTGTGTTCCAAATTAACCCTACCTAATTCTGAGATATGTTTTGTAAAACCATAAAGGGTATCTGAAAATATAAATATTTGTTTCATTTTTTTGGGAAGTTTTCACGAAAAGTCCAAAAAAAGGGAAAATGGAGCTACTAGTCTTCTAGTCCTAGTTGGGTGTTAAAGTGGATTGGGGTCTTTGAACCACAGTAGAGGGTTGTAACCTATTGGAATAAGTTGGGAAAAGTTTTTGAAGATGTTTTAAGGTGTTGGAGGTAGTGGATAGGTCTTCCATTTCATTTTTTTCATTTGGAGTCAATTGGTGCAATTAGGGGTTCCTAAAGTCTTTGGTTAGAACCTTGCTATTGGGTAGTCTTGAAGACCTTATTTGTTATCATTCCACTTGCATCTACATCAATATGCTTGGATGAATTTATACATCTACAATAAATTATTCTGTGGTAATATGGTAGGAATACCATAAACTAAGTCAAAAGGTGCTCATCTAATAGCCTTTTGTACTGTTACTGTATCTACCCATAGAGAAAGATGAAATTTGGAATCCCATGCCTTCTTGTTTTCTATTATCACTCTCTTGATAATCTTTATCAGGCTCTTGTTACTAGATTCAGCCTGATCAATGCCTTGGGGGTGATATGTGGAAGAATAAGAAATCTGGATCCCATATTGCTAACAAAAATAATTGAACTCTTGTGATCTGAAGCACATAGCATTGTCCACCATAATGGTTTTTGGACAACCAAATCTAGTCAATATATTTTGCAGTATAAAATCAATCACAACCCTACTTGTGGCTCTTCTAGTGGGAATTTCTTCCACCCACTTGGTAAAATAGTCAGTTGCCACTAGCTTCCATGAATGACCCCCACTAGACTTATTAGGGATTTCACCAATGAAATCCATTCCCCATTTCTGAAAAGGTGCCTCTACTATAACATACTTTAAAGGAAGATTCCCACCAAAATTTAGCTTGCCTAAAAATCTCTGACAAGCATCACATTTTCTAACATATTGATGAGCATCCTTGAAGATTGTTCGCCACCAAAAACTAGATCTGAAAATCTTATGGGTAGTAGTATTAGTCATGTAATGTCCACCACATGTACCATCATGCATTTATTTCAAAGGATTCATAGATATGTCATAATCTACACATTTGAGCAATACTCCTTCATTTCTCCTCCACCATAATTGTCCTTGAATTATTGCATACTTCAAAGCATGAAACTTGATTGTTATCTTTTTATTATCATTCATGTCAGGGGGAACACCATCTTTTGCAAGTATCCAATGATGTCTTTGTACCAATCAGAACAATCCATATAAAAAATGTAAGGTCTCTACTCCTCTTCTAGCATATCAAAATTATTTGCATCTAAATTTCTTTGAGCTATGAGTTTAGCAAGTCGTAGACCTCTTACCAACTTGGTGATATGTATGTCAATATTAAACTCTTTGATCTTGTTGATCCATCTACATTTCCTCCCTGAGACTTCCTATTAAACTAAAATGTCCTTCACATCAACACTTGGCACATAAGAAATTATGGTTTCTCCTACCAAATAATATCTAGATGTTTTAACAACCTTAACCAAAGCATAAGCATGTTTCTACATAATATCATATTTCAGCTCTGTTGTCTCCAAAGACTTACTAAAGAAAGAAATAGTTTGTTCATAGCCTTTTTGAATTCTTCTGCAATAATACTACAACAACAATATTATAAGAAGAAAAGGAGAAAATTTGAAGTGGCTTGGTATATCAGGGGTTCTTAAAACATGGGAATCTTTAATAGCCTTCTTGATATGTGAGAAAGCCCTACATGCTTCTTGAAGCCATTCCACTTTAGCTCATTTCTTTATCATCTTTGAGATTGGCAAACTAGTCTCTGCAAAATTTGTAACAAACCTCCTCAAAAAGTTTACTTGTCCAAAGATGGACTGAATTCCCTTGACATTGTTGGGCTGAGGGACCGTATCAATTGCACTCACCCTTTTAGGGTGAATTCTAACTCCATCTTTAGAGACAATATGTCCTAAAAGATTTCCCTTTGTTACCCCAAATACACACTTCTTTGGGTTAAAGGAAACTCCATACTCTAGTGTTCTTACAAATATCTTTTCAAGATGATCACAGTGTTGATCTTGTTTTGCTGAGTAAGCAGTAAGATCATCTTGATAGGCTGCCAAAAACTTTTTTATAAAATCTGCAAATGACACATCCATGGATCTTTGGAAAGTACCTCTAGCATTTGTCAAGCCAAAAGGAATCCTGACGTATACATAAGTTCCCCAAGGTGTGGTGAATGTTTTCTAGAACTATTCAGATTCCTTGACCTTGACTTGATTATACCCAGAAAAGTCATCCAACATGGACATCATCTTAGACCCTATGACTCTTTGCAACAATGCTTCCATGTTTGGCAATCCATAATTGTCCTCCAAAGATTTAATATTTAAATTTCTAAATTCCACACATAATCTGATATCTCCATTTTTCTTTCTGACTGGTACCAAATCGGATACCCATGTTGAATTCCTTATGAGCTTTATAATTCTAGCATCCCTCATATTTTTAAACTTATCTTCCATCTTTGGTGCTAGAGTGGGATTAACAGGTCTCAACTTCTACCTAAAAGGCTTAGTGCCTTCTTTTAATGGAATCTCATGCTGAAATAAATCATCTCTATATGCCTTTAAGTCATCATAAGACCATATAAAAACATGGATATTTTAAGAGAAGATCTAGCAGTGAATTTTTAAGCTTGAGGGACAACTTCTTACCAATATATACCTTTTCTCGATCTTGATCGATTCCCAAGTTTATCTCCTCCAAGTTTTCAGGTTTGTTGACTATGTTTGCTAATAAAGACTTGTGTTTGTTATCAAAGGCTCTCTCAAGTACAACCAAACATTTGGCTACCTTATTGGAATTTAGTTGAAGAACCTCCCTTCCAAGAATATTGTCTTTTCCATCTATGGTCTCCACAAAAATAGTAAAGTCCATCTCTTTCTCACCAAAGTTTGATTCACAAGATAGGAATCTCAAAATATCCATGTCATCATCAAAGACTTGTCAAATTTCAGCATTGTTTGGAATGGATGGTCTATATTGAATCTCTATACTAGAAATTCCTCCAAAAGTAATGTCTTAAGGCCTAAAGGAAATATTAGCCAATAGATCTACGATCTTGTTCTCTCTTCTATCCATCCATTCAATGCAAAATGTATCAAAGTTTTCAATTTAATCCCAAACAACATTCCTATACTGTTTTAGCCTCTGATTATTTGAAGCATATCTAGGTATTATTTGAGAAACAACTGGTTCAGAGTCCCCAATGACTCTGATACATCTTATCTTATGTCTTGAAACTAATCTCAATCCTATTAGCAAAGCCTCATACTCTACAATATTATTAGTGCAAGTAAATAGTAGAGAAAATGAGATTTTGTAGATCTTACCTTTGGGAGCTATTAGTAACACTCCTGTACCAGCTCCTTCTTTTGAGTTTGCACCATCAAAGTCCATTGTCCATAAGTCTGTCTTATCTGCAAGATTGTCCATCTCTTCTAATAACAACATATGTTGGACATCCCTCTCAACTTTACTGTCTTGCACTTGAAAGGATCGAATGTCAGTATCCAAGAAACAATTCATTGCTTCATCTTCACTCTCCTCATTCATGTTGAGAGTTATGACTTCCCTGGATACCTTGACATTTTTACCAGCTATGTCAAATGTTGCAAAGGGTAGATCATGTAGACATCTAAAAATGTCCTTATATTAATTTAATTAATATTCCCATAACACTATAGTTAATTTTAATTAATTATATTTGTTATATTATTCTATCTATTTAATTAATTTATTTAATTAAATATGTTTCACCTTCATAATATTTAAATCTTAATTTAAGTATTATTGGCCCTTTTAATGTATTAAATCTCATTTATATACATTTCCTTCATTTATCCCTTTTAAATAAATTTATAATTTATGTATTCCTCCACATGACTTAATTCTACTAAACCACAATTAGCCTAAATTTAATTTGGAATAAACTAATTTGAACCTAGATCCTACCCTAGCTCACATCACTCTCACCAAATAGACCTACTCACTAATTAACTAAGGTTAATTAGGCTAATTTCTTGATTCCTAAACATATTAGTCCTAATTATTTTCTCACACATGTGTGAGCAAATTTCCAAAAATTGACCTTTTCAAATAATCCTAATTTGGTACCAACAAGGTTTCTTACACTTTCTAAAAGTGTTTACTCTTACACACTATTACAAGATCCTTCACATGTGTACTTTAAGTACACCTTGACCCATCACATCAGAAGTTGCTCACACATGTGTGAGAAAACTTGGCCTCTTTCATGGCTTATGTGTCCCTCATGTGGCACCTATGTGGATGCCACATGAGATCCACCTCATCCAAGCCCTCTCTTTCCTCCAAAAAAATATAAATATAAGTCATTGCCAAGAGAAAATCATCTCCATTTTATGCATTTTTATCATGCTAGTTTAGCTTTAGAATTATTAGTTCATGTTTATGTTCTTATGCTTTTAGTTCATTGTTGAATCTAGAAATCACATGCTAATATTAATGGTGAATGAATGTAGTTTTATTATCTCTTGCATATCATTCTATCTTAGTTGTTGCATCTTCATCTTTATTGGAGAAGGCTTGAGACAGGTTCCTCATACTTGTTCTTGAGGTTTTCATCACATCCATTAGTTGCATCATAGTTTCAATCCATAGCAAGCAAGAAAATCAAGTGATATTTTAATATTATGTTGGGAGAGCACACCCACATACATCTATAAGAGCAAATTAACAAGGCATTGGGTGCCCTTGTTTAGCTCATCAGAGGTTGTGATAGAAGTATTTGTTTTAGAGTATGTTTTTAGACATGTTAGTGTGTTTATTTGATTTATATCTTTAATGTTTGCATGTCTGAGCATGCTCCCAATAGGTAGATTTATAGCATAAACATTTTGGCACGCCTGGTGGGATCCACACCCCTTGTTTTGCAGTTTTCTAATAAATTTTGTGTACTTTTCATAATTCTGGAAAATATTTTACGCAGAGCCATCTCTACTCTAATTTTTCCATCCGTGTTCCCAGACCATCGTCTGCATAGATCGAAATCTGCACAGATCTACCGTCTACGCTTAGAGACAGCCGTCTCCGTGCCATAAAGTATAGACATAGTTTAAGCTAGTTTTAAAATGATTTTTACTGAGTTTTGAGGTTTTTGACTCTCGAGTTTCTGACAGGGTGTTAATTATTAAGAGTTAAACGCTGTCAAAATCAGTAAAAATATAATATTTACTAAGTCTTTTTTGTCAATTAACTATCTGTTTTTGGTCATCTATATAGGATATCTACCATCTCTGTAGATTGTCATCTACGCACTGAAACTGTCGTCTACAAATTTTTAGCTTTTCTGATAGGTAATAGTTTCTATTTTTTAACAGACTATCGTCTTTGCAGCTCATCATCTATGCATATCACCGTCTGAGCTCTGACTCTACCATCTATGCATCTTTTCTCTAATTCAGTATTTCAAGCAGATTTCAGAGTTATTAATCTTTTTCAAGGTTTTGCAACACCATTTCTAAAGACCAAATTATCAAAACTACTAACTTTATTGTGCTTATAGGATGATTGGAAAAGATTAAATTCAAACTAATCAATTTTTATTGCAGGTTGCCTTGAAATAATTCAACCAAATGATCATGCTTCTTAGCATAATCATTTATTTAGGCACCTAGATTCAATTAGGAGATTTTATTTGTGTGATTCAAAATAAACATTAGGGGAGTATGCTCTCTTCATTTTTTGGAATATAAAAAACCTAGACATGTTTATTTTGTATTAAAAAAATAAGTATTTTTGGGAAAGAACAAGTGTTTGGTGTGTTTGGGAGAAAATGACACTGGGTAGGAGAGTATGTTCTTTTCCCCTTGAGTGAAAATAAAAAATCTAGACCCTTTTCATTCCCAATCCATGTTTTCAAGTTAATCCTTTAGTTAGGCCTGTTGGTTGAGGAAATAATTTCTCATGAACGATCCACATGAGAACGAGGTGTAAGCCACACCACTCCAACTCATGTTAATCAAATTTAATCCTTGGGGTTAAATCCTCAAGAGTCGGTTGGCATCTGAGCTTATACTTGGCTCTCATCTACAATAAGTGCAGCCTCGCAGTCTCAATCACATTTACGTGACCACTTTTTTCAAGACGCTCTATGGGTCTATACACCTAAATTGTTCTTGCATAGACATGGAGGATACAATTGAACAGAGACCCTTACTAAGCACTCTAGGCATAGAAGCTACCTGATTCACCTCTGAATGGTGATTTATTATAGTGCAAGGGGAGGGAAGAATCTCCCCCCAAGATTCCCATCATACGTGTCCCAGGGTATTGTGTTGCAAAAGAGAACTTCGTAGCATGGCAACAATACCTGGAAAAAGGAAAAAACATGGGCGCTCTTTCAGGAGTGAAACTTCTATGTTTGCCAGAGGACTACCAAGCAATGGGCCTATAATATTTCACTCGAAGCCAATTCCTTAGGTAGACTTGTGTTTGAAGTGCTTGAAGAACATTGAGAAATCCAAAACATGAATGGAATACCCAACAAACAAAATTTGTCACACATGCTTGTATCCCTCAAGGTTGCTTTGTCCCTTATTGGATTGTTTTCAAGACACATGCTAGTTATTATCTACTTTAATTTTGCTGAAATTGGTTCTTGCCATTGAAAAAATCCACTAAAGATCAAATTGAAGTCGAAAATTAGTCTAAAACATCAAAACACTATCCAAATTATAGACTGTCATCTCCGCTCTAGAGTTGACATCTTCACAGATCATTGTCTATGTAGATCACCATCTACACATATTTTCATCTATGTCTGAGACTGTCATCTCTGCTTGAAAATAGTGAGCTTCAAAATCTGTCAAAATCTTCAAAATTTGGTCCCCCGTGGGATACTATAACCATTTGTCCTGAAACATTTAGTCATCTAGTCAAAATCAAAATTTCCACCATATGACATGACCAGTTCCAAGAAACATAAGAAGGTTAAGCTTCCAACACCTCCAATTTATCAAGAATAGAAAGAGACCACTCACAAATCCAAAGAATATCAACACATTTCCACATCAATCAAGCTATAAATCAAGTGTTATGAGAAAATTGACAAAATCATGTACAACAACAAAGTTTGTAATTTCATGGCCAAATATCCTATCAACCATTCCTTTGTCACCCTTGAGCAATATGATTAGACAAGCCTCTTATTTCTTAAATTAATTCTTCAATACTTCCATCATCATCAAACATCATTCTTCCTCTTGGATCATTAGATCAAACCTCTTTACATCAAATCAAATCAAAATCAAATCAATTCCTTTTGGGTTGAAAGATCTTAATCAAATGTATTGCAGACCTTCATCCTTAAACAAATACAACATTTCTTGTAGACCATTAGGCTCTCTCAAGTGATTTAAATCCATTAGTGATGTCCCATTTTTCTTAAGATCACAAGTCTATCTTCAAGTAGAAATGATATCATTTAATCCTTTTGTATTTGTATCATCACAAGGTCTTTTTATACCTAGGTTTTGTTCTAAAAACCTTTAAATCAATCATCAATCAATTCAATCAATCTAATCCAATCAAATCAAATCAAGAATTAGATCTTTGCTCCATTCACTTGAATCTCTCAAATCTTACATCTTCTTGTCTTCTATTATTCTAAGTCTGCCATTGTATGGTAACTTCACTTGATCCCAAGCTAGAAACATGAGGTGTGCAACACTCAACAAACACTGCCTACGAGGAGAATCATTTTTCCCATCAATTCTTTCAAGGCACTGAAATACCAAATGAGGACATAACCAATGCTCCTAAAGAAACTAAGTTAATGGATGAAGAAGAAAGACCTACGCAAGTGAATGATTTCCTTAGCAATCCATATAACTTAGAAATGGTTGAAAAGAACATTAATCAAAAAAGTGGTGAAATCTTCTTGAATATCATTTGAAATGGAATTATAGTGCCTGCCAGCTTTGATGAATCACTCCTTACTCAAAACATCACTAAAGCCACAATTGCTACCGTGGCCATGGCTTCCAATTCAAATGCTACATCATCATGTGATACTAGTAAAGGAGCTTCTAGTGAACCTTCCACATCGATGCCTACATCAAAAATTGTATCAACAACTACATCATCAGTCCAATTGATACAAAAACAAATTCAACATATCCCGAGTGTTTTTCCAAATATTACTGCCCACAATAGCACTCACGCAATGACGAATAGTACTCAAGGAGAAAGCGCTAATATGAACAACATAGGGAAGATTTCCATGCCTTTGCCTACATCATCTATGTTTCAAACAACAGGCATGAAGACATCTGAAACCAACACATCTAGAGTTTATCAATACATACCCCCTACAGTCGGTATGACGTCGACTGGATTGTTGGCTGCACAATTTGGAGGAGGAGGAACTTATGTGCCACCATTTACTCCACATAATGCTCCAGATTTAGCCCAACAAGTTAATGAACTCAAAAATCCTGTACATGGTTTACAAAATGAGGGCAAAAAGGAGTTTTATTTTGAGGAGATTTGTCCCTATCCATTTGACAAGTCTATCACAATGCAACCATTCCCCACAAAATTTTAGATGCCTGAATTTGAGAAATACAAAGGTGAAACATGTCCTCTACAACATCTCAAAGAATTTTAAATTGCATGTCAAGAAGTTGCATATAACAAAAATTACCTAAAAAGACTCTTCACTAGGAGTCTTGGAGGTGCAGCTTTGAAATGGTTCATGGCCCTTCCTTATGGATCAATCTCTACTTTCTCTGATCTTGCAAAGAAGTTTGTTGGAAAATATTTATATAACACTGAGCATCAAGAAACACTCAGTGATTTGTTTAATACTAAACAAAAGAATGGAAAAACCTTTGCTAGTTTCTTACAATGATGGAGACATATTTCAAATCGCATGCCATGGAAACTACCTGATAGTCACTTAATTGACATCTTCACAAAGAATTTGATCTCTGAGATGCCTTTCCAAATGAAAATGGCTTCACTTGACACCTTTTGAATCCCTAGTCAAGAAGGGAAAAGACATTAAAGATGGCCTTTTACAAAGAGGAAGCATCAAACATTATACTCCTTCTAACAAGGATAAACTGAAATTCTAGAGTAAAAACAAAGGAGTTGTCAATGATGGAGTGACTGATGCTAAGAATGTTCAAACTATTCAAGCATCCAACAATAATAATCAAAACAATTATAATAACAATCAGAATCAAAATCAGAATCACAACAACAATCAAAATCAGAATTAGAACAATTAGAATCAAAAGCAGTATCAAAACAACAATCAAGAACAACCACGCAACCAGTCATATTTTTTCCCTCATAATAGCAACAACAACAATGACGATGAAAATGCAAATAACAACAATCAACAATGACAACAATTCACAGCATTAGCAGAACCCCTATACGTGATCATTAAACAACTTGCAGATCAAGGAATTATAATCTATCTAAATACTCGGCCTTTTGATGAGAATCAACCCAAACCTTCTTGGTATAGAAACAATGAATATTGTGATTATCATCACATCAAAGGACATGACACCAACAAATGCATGAAACTTGGACACTTTGTGCAAGATGTAATTGAGTATGGAAAAATCAAAGTTGAAGGATAGAATGCATCCTCATCAAATACAAAACTTAAAGTCTATAATCAGCCCTTCCCATTGCACAATCAAAACAATGCATCCAATGCAATCCCATATGATTACTCTACCAATACTATCACAAGCAACGATCGAATATGTGGTAGTCTAGAAGAAAATGATATCTTTGGGTTTGACACTCTTTGTGGCTGCATTGAAGAATCTAACACACATGTCAACACCATAATCCTCAAAGTTGCTAATTGTAATGCTACCACATGCAGACCTAGAGTCACTGTCCAAGTTGCTGATAAACCTTCTACATCTACAATCCACTAGTTGCACCGTCTATTGCTACTCGGCCTACCTCATGCTATGACCTACTGGCTTAGTTAGGAAAGATGCCTCCACAGATATCCATTCTAGAAGTCCTACATACCTTGCCAATTCACAAAGAAATCCTTGAAGATACTCTGAATGAATCTCATGTCCCTGATAATATCAGTGCTGCTCAATTCCAAGCTATGATTGGGAACTTAGCTACATAAGAGCACCTTTTCTTCACTGATAAAGACTTTCATGGTCCTAACCTTTATCATAATGAATCTCTCCATATTGAAGGCAAAATCTAGTCCACTAAAATAAAATGAGTCCTTATAGATGGTGGATCTGGCTAAAATTTGTGCACTTTGAAGATGATTCGTAACATAAATCTTTCTGAAGATGTAATACCCACCTCTGAGTTTGCTTTTCAGTTTTGGTTTCCGATCTCATTTAGGATTTTTCATGTATGTGTGGTTTATTTTAGATGGATTAGAGGATATTTATGTATCACATTTCAGTATGTTATTGATTCATTGCTTAGAGTGTTATATCTCTTATTTGCATATGATTTATGGTTATTTCATAATGTTGATGTATATGTTAGGATGTCATTTCGATTATGGTTTTATAACAATACTAATCCTAGGTTTATATGCACATGGATCATTTATATTTTTTTCATTACTATTTGACATTCTTGATATGGTATGGGACAGAGTCGTAGTTACTTGCTTCGGCGAGATCCACACGATAAACTAGTGTCAACCATTGGTTGCTATATTATATACATGTATGCTCATCTTTGTGATGACAGGTTTGTAGGTACCGGGCTACGTCTTCCCTGAATTGGCAAGAGTGAGCGTGCCCTATCAAAATATCTCAATGGTAAGAGAGGGGAGATAGTATTCAGGTCCAAATCCACACCCTAAACCCATATTTTGTCCTATTGATGGACAAAGAATCTGATTGACTACCCTAGTGTTTGAATCTGTCAAGTGAC